>JABJVR010000087.1:647005-662633 GCA_025773905.1 Chitala chitala
GGCTCTGCTGCCTTTCCTTGTGTCACAGAAGGCCAGGCCTGCTTTACCTTTTCCTCGGTGGCTCTGCTGCCTTGCCTGTGTGTCACAGAAGGCCAGGCCTGCTTTGCCTTTTCCTCAGTGGCTCTGCTGCCTTGCCTGTGTGTCACAGAGAAGGCCAGGCCTGCTTTTCCTTTTCCTCGGTGGCTCTGCAGCCCGTGTGTCACAGAGAGGGCCAGGCCTGCTTTGCTTTTTCCTTCGGTGGCTCTGCTGCCTTGCCCGCGTGTCTGAAGCTGTACTTCTGCAGTCTTGGACTTTATGTACACAGCTGAGGCTTTTTGGCTTAGTGATGGGTTTCAGTCCACCAAAATATTTTGTTCTAAACTGTTCCTTGACATGCATATTCTGGGTTAAGGGGACATCCTGTCTGTGTTGCAAACCTACCTTGTATTTCCTGGGTTAAGGCTAATGATTTTGTGACCCTTTCTTTGGCAAAAGCATCAGTTTTTTTTTTTTTTTAACAAATCTGCTAACATGCTACAGTGAAAAGTGAACATGAGCTGCCTCACTTTGGGTTGCAAGTTTGTGTCCTTGAATGTCATGTCAGTTTATGAACCGGATGAATGAGTAAATGCTAGGACACACACGGGTTACGTCCCACTGTATGTGGACTAAACAGACCAACAAACAAACGGTTTTCTTCCAAACCACAGCTGATGATATGCAGTGTGGTCATCTTGCATTGTTTCACAGGTAGTCCTTGTGAGTGACCACAAACTTGTATCGCCCAAACAGCCCTTCTATCACGACAGGGTTTAGTTTTGCCATAAACAACTTTGGAAAAGAAGCAGTGAACGGGGAGTGAAGACCGGGCCTTACCGGACAGGCAGGGGGGAAAAGCTAGATTTTACAGGAAAGCTCAAGGTCTTGCATACTGCCTTGTTGATGTAATTAAACCAGAAAATCAAGTCGATCACTAAACAGCCTTGACATCCTAACTAGTTGCACAGGGCTCAGCCGTTGTGTGTTGGGGAGGGGACCAAGGTGAATTTGTCACAGCACAAACCTTTTCCTCCCAGCACCAAAATTAATCCCATATTTCTATATATAATGATTTAGTGGAGAAACCAAAACAAACACCTTGTATATAAAACTAAATTTTGTAACCTTAAAAACTCATTATATTCCATGAACTGTTTACCACATCAGCAGTTACTTCAGTGTAATGTGGAGGGTTAATATTGCAGTCACATGACCTCTCCTGATACACAACCTTTATGTCCTATGCCCACTAACGTACTTTCATTCACTCAGGACTGTTTTCTTGCTGTGAAAAGTATGTTTGTCACTTGGCTTTCATGCTGCCTTGTTTATGCCCACATAAATGGTTAGAGTGCTACAGAACTAGGAATACCAAAAGCTTCACAGTGAAACTATGTAAAAATATAATATGCCGTGTTACAATGAGCATATGTAATGAAAGATCTACCAAATAATTTGTATCTGTAACACAAATGTTTAAACTTCAAAAATGAGTGCATGTTCTATTCTCCATTTACCAAATTCTCCTTATGTAGCACGTTGGCACACTTCACAACTGCTATTTAATACACTGTCCATGTGTTACATTAATACAGCGCATCACTCAGCACCCATTAACATTATCTAAAATCTGGCAGAATAGCACTACACCACACCCAAAGCACATGGTGGATTCTCCTTTTCCATAATGTCCTCACAATGTCAGCACACAAACTACCCAGACATATTTATAAGGGCTTAACACTGCATATTGTACCTGCTGTATATAACGAGCCATGTAGAAAAACAAGAGTTCCACAGTTTCTCACAAAAAGGGACTTTGTCTTATATAACGTGATGGGCTAATTTTACACACCGTGCTTTATTCAGACGTTTCCTGTGCTCATGGTTTATGAAGTGTGATTTTTTTTTCCCTTATTAAAGGCATTCTCCAATTCCCTGTTAAACAAAAAAGATTTGCATTTGACCAAAAAAAAAAAAAAAAAAACCCAAAGCACATAAAACCAAGCAAAGCAAAATGTTGGTTATGGTACAGAATAAGACTGTACATCCCAAACTGTGCATTGTGTGGGTGGGATTATCCAAGGTCACTTTACTGGTTCCCACTGGCTTTGAGTGACAGCACAGTAAATCCACCCACTGTGGGCAGCACACTTTCCATACTGCTTAACTGGCTTCCCTTGGCTTTGAATGACAACACAAAGTAATCCCACCCACCACAGGCAGCACTGTCCCATCACTTGTTTCATTGGCTCCCGCTGGCTTTAGTTACACTCTGACGGACAGCTCACAATGCCAATGCCCTGAAGTCATTTGTTCAATTTCCAACCATTTTGACATTTTAACTGTGGCGTTTTAGATTATCAAATACAAAGACACATTTCTCAAGGATGTTTTTGCATTTTCAACATATACATTTTTATTACTCACTTTGAATAGTCATGCTGTTTGGTTTGTGGAACAGCCCCCCTTTCAAAAACAGTCCAGGTAAAATGCTGTATTTTCTGATGGACTGGCTAGAATGGTGTCCGCTCGCTCCACCTGTTTTTTACTGCTACCTCACTGTCACGTTTTTTTTTCTGAATTTGCCCATTACAGAAGTATCTGAAATTAAAGTGACCATTAACACATTTTCAGGTGGCCAGCTCAGAGGGACACGGTGAGCTCCCCCACTCACTCCCCCACTACTGAACACTTCTGCACCGTTTGTCTGTTCTGCTGCGATTAATGCAGCCGTTTGGCAGAGTTCTGTTTCCCACCTGGTCACAGACAGGGAAGAGGCACGGGGAAAACAGCGTCACTAGACACAACTGGTCTCTCCGTGGTGAAAAACCACACGCAGCTTGACTGGTTTTAAATATTTTGTCTTTAATGTATGTACAAGCTTTAAATTTGCTTCAAGTCTGAAGATCAGTGAGCACTTCAGGTTCAGCAACCTTTAATATGATAGTGTTTTTTTTTTTGTTGTTTTTTTTTTCCCCTTTTTAAATTTTTTTTTTTTGTACTTTATTTTATTATTTTTTTTACAAGTAGCTGTACACATTTTACTTGTAATGCATTTTTCAGCGTTGTTCATTTGCAGATGTTTTGTACAATGCATTGTTGGCAGGGTGCCATGCCTGTCTGAGGGATACAGGTTTCACGTACGGCAAAGCGTGGAGAAAACAACTGCCGCTACAGGTGTGTTAGACAGCTCTGAACTGCACACTGACCTACCTGCTCTCAAATCCACCTTGACCAAAACCAACCCGTAAAAATCCAGGATTCAGGGAGGTCATACAGTTAACCTCTCAGCTACTCAGTCATACTCAAGGTCCTCCACAGTTTGAACATCTGCTAAAGTTATAGTTCCTTGTTTGCAATCCTTAAAAAAATAATAAATTAAAGAGTTTGGAATCTACTTTTTATTTTCTTTGATGCACAGAAATTGTATTTTCAAAAGTCTTTTCTTAAAAAGTAACAAAAGAAAAACTTAAAAAAAAAAAAAATCTTAAATGAAATATTCTCTATAAATAATACAGGTACATGTTACTCCAGCCAACTGAGCCCCACCGTGAGTCGCTGAAGGACTCTGAAGCGTACCGTGGGATTATCGGCAACTGCCTCTTCTGTTCCGTGCACGTGCGTTTGGAACACGTGAAAAGACTGATTCTCGTTCGGTTAGTTGTCCTCAGACTCTTCCTCCGCTTCCCTCAGCCAGGTGAAAAAGGCAGTGACAGACTTGAGGGCCACGCCCTTGCCCTGCTGCTCTGCGGGGTCTTTGCTCGTCTCCCACTTGTAGAACGCGTCCTCTGAGATCACGTCCTCATCATACAGACAGTCAAAAAACATCCGAAGCAAATCTGAGGAGATAAGATGCAATTCAGGAATTATAGCTGCACAATCAGGCCTTAAACGTCATGGCTTGTTCAAAGCTAGCGTTGGAATACTTACTAGGAGGTTGATCAAGTTTAACTATCAATGCTTGAAGTGCATAAAGTGCTTGTAGTTGACGTTCAGTATCTGAGTTAAGGTACTTGAGTAATACAGGCAGTCTCCTCTGGATCATAGCAACATCCACTCTGCTGTTAGTGCTCTCACCTGCACAAGAGTGAGAGAAAAGGTGGACATCACACAAGACCTTTCATGGCCCAGTACAAACAGAATTCGCTGAACACAGTCCAGAGCAGGAACACAGACTAGGGGCCCACTCTAATACAGATCCCAAAGTACAAAACTTTACATATTAGCACTGCTGGGCAGTAGGATCACCAGTCATCACCAGAGATGTCTATAGTTCAGTTTATACAAATGGTCAGATTCTGGTACTACTTCATGATTTGGCAACCTTCCTAAAGACCTGAGGACCAATCTCAGTGGTGCTTAACCCCTTCAGAACCTGTGTCCACTGTGATGGATATAAACATTCTTTAGCATAAAAAGTCTTATTGGAAATAACTTCTTGTACATTAACCCATTAAATCCTGAATTATCTAAACCATGGCTTTGCCTTTGAAAGTGACAGTGGGGGGGTGTTTCTGGTCTCATTGGCTGCTAGAGGTTGTATCTTACTTGTAAGCACTTGTACACCATAGAGCAGGAAGATGTCTCCAAGATCTGCACTACTTACAAATACCATAACTGAGGTCACAGTGACTGAAAACACTCATTCTTCCAGTCCACATACCTTTCACTGCAGCCTTACACACGGCGGTCATTAAAGCTCTAAGGAATGCAGGTGAACTCATTTCAGACTCATCTAAATTCGCCTGAAAAGCGAAACAGACACATAGCACTTCTGAATACTCGTGGCTGAAGGAGGATCAGGCAACACGTACCCGTGTTGATGCAGCCTAGATATTTGTAACCGATCCGTACCTCCACCCAGTCGAAGATGTGCTCATCGCTCGCCATGTCTTCGATGATGAGCTTCTCAAGCTGCTGGCTCAGTTCCGCCGGGCTGAGCTCTTTCTTCGAGAGCCTTTCCGTGGGACTGGAGCAGTCAGAGACTGTGAAGTCTAGCTTCTGTTGGGGACGAGGACAGGGCTCGGTGAGAGGGAGTTTCTGGGTGAATGAGGACACAGCAGCGATGCTTACCTGGTCAGTGATGAAGGCATGAACATCCTCCCCCTCTGGAAGCAGCTCCACCCAGCTGAGGCCAGATTCCCGCCACAAAGCCCCCACCTTCTTATGGCTCTGCAGAAACACGTGCCGTTTGCAGTCGGTACACGTTTTCAGTCGTACACGTCCTGCTCTTCTGTTCACTACACGCATCATTGCCGTAAACGTCTTAAGTAGCCATCAACGCAAAAATACAGCTTAACCAGGGACAGAGGGAAGACGTTATGGAAGAATGAACACCAAGAGGGAGGGAAGATGACAGACAGACTAATTCGGAAAGAAGCAGAGAAATTAACGTGGAAAGACAGACCATCGATAGACAAACTTACCATTTGTTTGCATAGTAGGTGCAGTATTTCAGAAAATAATATCCCAGCTCTTCCTCCAGGAAGCAAATGTTTGCTGAACTCACTGAAATGACAGGAAAGAAAACAAGACTGACGACATTCAGCACTTTCAGCTTGTAGCCACTTATGGGCCAACAGTTAATGGTAAATTGGCTGGAGACAGAAAACTGACAATCCTGAGACGTAGCAAAAGTAGGGACACCTTAAGAGATGAGCAGAGTGAGATGTGGGGGGTGTCTTGCAGGTGTGCGTCAACATTCGAGACGCGTGCCTTTCCTGACAAAGTACCATTTTCATGTTTGACATCGTTACCCATGTGGGTGTGTGTCTTTTTAATCATTTACGCTTTACTTTTACACACTGCTGTCAGTCTGCCCCATGAATAACATGGCTACAGCTTCACCTGCAGTGTCACTCACCGCTCTGCCCATTTTCTCTTTCAACAGCAGGAACAGAAACATGAAACTGATGTCAGGTCAGTTTATGAGCAGCTTAAATCGCAACCACATAGTGCAGAATATGAAGTGCATCAGGGGCTGAACTCCGATGTCGCTGCAGTGGGACAGCACAGCCATGCCTTCCGATGACGAGGGTCAAGCCCCGCGCTCCTGTGTATACCGCACGAGACGAGCGAAGGAGACGTGTCCCGCCCTCAGCTCACCTGAACACCTCCCTGAGTGAGAGGGCACCAGCTCGGACCATGGGGTTCAACAGCTCCGCCAGGTACAGCCAAATATGCGGGATGTCGATGGCCATGTCATCCGCCATCTCCAGGGTTTCAGCAAACCTGCGAGTCAAAGATCACGGTTCAAAGTGGGCAGCCTCTGCTGACGCTCGTCTCCCACTCAGGAGGTCGAGGCAGCAGAGCAGACTGACCCTGTGAAGAACTGGGCCTTGGACAAAGCCCCCGCCTGCATCAGCTGGAAGAACAACTGGCCCATGTGATCCCGGGTGATGTGGCTGCGCTCCAGGGTGGACTCCACACCGACCCGCACAAATACGGGCAACTGAGGGCCCTGGGGCAGCATCTCCAGCACGCACTGCACGGCCTCCTGCCACACACACAAACACAGTAAGAAACACGCTAAAGAGACAGCCTTACGCATTCATGCTCACTACATTGACACTACCAACCTACTCCTGACAACACCAAAAGTTTGAAAAAGAGTTCATTCAGCCTGGCTTATACGCACCTTGTAATCGTTAATGTGCAAAAACTCATCAATGATGGACTTTGACCTTCTCTCTATCTCCTCCTCAGACAGTACAGTTTTCTCTTGGGGAGCCTCTGGTTTGGCTGCAGAGGAAGCAGAGCAGGTCAGGGTGGCACAGTGCTATCAGGTCAGGATGTGTGGTGAAGGAGCATCTCTGTGCCCACCTGTGTCCCTGCCTCGTCTGCCCTCCACCTCGGCCTTCTCCCCCACTGTGCCAGGAGGCCTGGGGACGCCAGGTGCATCCCTGCCAATCTCTTCTGGAACCTGGCTCTCTGGCAGCTCCCTGCTACCACCGCTGCTGCCCCGAGGGGGGGGTCCTGTCCGCGATGCCGCAGGGCCGGAAGGCTTATCACTGCGTTCTCGACCACAGCTGCGGCTGTCCCACAGATAGAAGGGCAAGTATAAGGGAGAGGGTCACATCCACAGCTCAACACTGCTGTACAGCACGTTTTGCATTTTACGTTTCCCAGATTTCAATTTGTCATGGCTATCAGCATGTTACCAGCAAAGTTAAAAAGCCACAATAGTGAGGCTGTTCAGGTAGACAGCCAGTGGTGTGGCTTTCAGT
The DNA here is from genome assembly GCA_025773905.1 of Chitala chitala. Lineage (NCBI taxonomy): Eukaryota > Metazoa > Chordata > Actinopteri > Osteoglossiformes > Notopteridae > Chitala > Chitala chitala. The sequence goes on from JABJVR010000087.1 coordinate 654,253, forward strand.
TTGGGCATCTTACAAAGGAACATCTAGCACACCTTCAACTAAAGCTGCCATTGCTTGGTCCAGATCCAGAGCAGGTTTCCAGCAGACAAGCTACAATCCACAGCTGAAGCAGTCCCTCTTTGAGGAAGCCCTTACCTGCTCAGGCTTCTTCTAGAGTCCAGGTCTGGGGTGAGGGAGGGAGAGGTGGCCGACTGGAGAAGGGAGTACCTGTTCAGGCTGCTGGGGCTGGGCCGCGATTCTGAGGACGGAAGGAGTGTTAAGAAGGAACGTGCAGCATGGTGCCTCAGCTCAGACTGGAGCCCTGTGACAGACCCACCTGGCTCTGTGGCCTTAGCTCCCGCACCGCCGCTGCTGCCCTTCACCCAACTGAACTGGGCTCGGGGCCCCAGCTGGATCTTTTCATCTATTGTTGGCTGCAGACAGCAAGGGACAGAAGATTAAAAACAGGATATTCCCCCCCCACCATGTTACAACTCCTCTGCCATCACTATTCAAACACTAAACAGCCTTCTTTTGTAACACCCATTAACACATTCACTCTTGTAATGCCACATCAAGGATGGCTGGCACCGAGCTCTGTGTTTTACCAGCAGATGGCACTGTCACACCACTAATTAGGTAACATTACACTGGCGTTTCTGAGATGTGTCTGAGCCACTGAGGGGGTGCTGCTGTATAGTACTTATATAGTATAGAGTCCTTGCTTTCGCACTAGCTCATGTTCCTACTGTTCAAGCCAAGACAAAAACACAGCATCTGATTTGGAACAACACTGTGTTCAGGGCACACAAAGACCCCCCATCATGTTCCTCACTATATAGAGGCCGGCGCTGCACCCTATAGAGATGAAACTTCTGTTCTGGGGGAGCAACACTTCAGCCTGATGTACCTTAGAGATTTTGGGGATCTTGGTGGGGTCTATAGTCCTGCTGTTCTTAGTCATGGTTACAGTGGTCCAGGTCTCCTCTCTCTGCACCACTACAGAACAAGAGCGAGACAAAAGGATAAGAGGTGTAGGGTGAGGATCAAGAAGAGAGGGGAGGGGCAAGGGGCAGGCAGGGGTCCTGTGCTGACCTGGCCTCCTCTTGTTGTCCTTAGACAGCAGCTGCTGGTGCACCTTTCGCTGTTCTTCCTGCTCCTCGATTTTGGCCTCTTTGTGGATCTGCTCAATTGTCTTGGGGCCCTGGTCAGCCCTCCGAGAGACCCAGTTATTCTGGCAAAGACAGACAAGGGGCGTTAAAGACAATACTATATAAATGGACTAGCGCACACACACGCACGCACACGCACCATCCGGAGGTCAATGACATCCTGCAGCATGAAGCGGATGCGGGAAGACGTCTTTCGCTCCTTCACTATTTTCTCCATCTGGTTGAAGTACTGGTCCATGCGGGGCTGCGATGTCAAGGATGGCAGAAAGAGAGAAAAACACCACATCGTTCACACGAAGCCAACAGAGTCACGCGCGTTCATCAGTGTGTGGCCTCCACGTGGCCCACGGAGGCGTGAGGAAGAGCATGGGACCCACCTTAGCCTTCTCGAAGTCCAGGTCCTTGCCAATGGTGGTGAGGAGCCTGCAGAGGCACTCGAGCGACTCTTCATCATGGTTCTTGAGCAGCTTCACCACGCAGTCATGCATGATGGCTTCCGTCAGCATCTTCAGCTTGAAGAGCTCGCCGATGAACTTGATGTTGCCGATGGAGCGCCGGCGGGCCTTGTCTTTGGCTTCCTCTAGTTCCTCCTGCAGCCGTTCTCGCTCACTGGCCTGGGGTGGATATGGAGAGCATTGGCAACAAGCTAGCTGTCAATACCACACATTATTAGGCTCAACGCTGTCAACATGTCAACAAAAGCCACATGCAATTTTGTTATCATCGCTATGGTTTAAAGGAGCAGCAAATTAGTTCTGATTGGACCACTGCATCCATGTGAACCCTTACAGACACATTACCACAGTGAAAACCTTAAGGAGCTTTAGGTCACACAGCTACACAGAGGAAAAGCAAAGAATGGGTAGAGACTTACAGAGGACGCGGACTCTAGCTCCTTCTGCTTCTTCTCAAAGACGTCGTCATCCACCTTGTCCTTCTCAAACTCCTTCTGGCAGCGGTTGAGGAGCAGTTTGCGGAAATTCACGCTGCTGCCGGGTTTGTCGGCCATCGGCACCTTCAGCTGTGGAGAGAAGCATTAGACATGAGGCTCTGTGTGGAACACCAATGCCCAGCTGCATCTCTTTCTGCCAACACCTAAACCAGTCCAGGGGGCCTTCTGAAACACTTTTCAGGAGATGCCCAGATAGGAAATCAAGTCAGCATCGTTAACAAGCTCACATATCTAACGTTCTAACTGTCCTTGTACCTATGGATGGGCACACTTGCAGACACTGAGCTGAGACACCACAAGCAAGTGGTTACCGTGGCGAGGCAGCGGCACATGTTGCTGTAGGCGACGGAGAAGCTGGGTTCATCGATGGCTTTCTCAAAGACCAGGTCAATGACACCCTTGAGGCGCTCCTCCGTGTCGATGGTGAGGTCCGTCACTTGCTTCATCAGCTGGTTGAACATTTGGGGTGTCAGTTTGTTGAGGATGCTGCGCACCTTGCGGAACAGCTCCTAAAGAAAGGAAACACAAAGGTTTACCGTGAGAGCAACGTAACTCTGCTGAGGACCTCTAATGTTGAAGCAAGCTTCAAAGCAACCTTTTGGTGGAATCATGGAAATACCAGCCATTCCTTATTTAACAATTCCAGTTTTAAAACTTGGTTTGTTAAAGTGATGCACAAGAATTAATACTGCGACATTACAGCCTAAACACAATGTGCTGGGAAGTCAGTGTAGCCAGTATTAAAGGGCAAACGTTGTATTTATTCTGTAAACTACATAAAACAATTATCTTAAAAGCCTTTATTCTTTTGGGAAGGATAAAGTTTCCCTATATAAATAAAGTTGAAATGTAGAGTGAACAATGAGGTAAGTGTGACAGGTGAGCGTGAGCAGGTAAGCACACCTGAGTCCTCTGTGTGTCTGGGTCATCCACAGGTCCGTCACGCTTCAGGCCGGGTTTCCATGCGTTCTCCGCCTTCTTCAGTTGGACCTCATCGTTCACGGACACATTCATGATGATCTTACGGGGAAGGGGACGACGCAGATTCACGTTCATCTGTTGACCAGAAAATACAAAGAGTTAGGGGGGCAGCAGAGTGACGGGGGGGCAGTGCACAGACCGCACAGCAAAGTCTTCAACGCCTCATCTAAGATTCCTGTGTCGCCCATGTTTGGTTTCTCAAACAGCATTTACATCTATTCATTTAGCAGATGCCTTTGTCCAAAGGAATTTACAATGAATAATAGTACACGTGCATGTCACAAACGCACTCAAACAGTACCAGAGACTCTAACTGACAGTAAGTGCTGTCCCATAGTCAAAGTGCACACGATTAAGTCCAGCAATTCTCACACAAGTCACACAAGTAAAGGGAAAAGCATAAACACAGAATGCAAGTCTTGTTAAACTAGAAAAACGTGTACAAACAAACAGCCTTGCAGCAACGGAGTAAAAGGAAGCGTAGATGATAAAGGTGAGGTTTTAAGTTCTGAGGTGCTCCCTGAAGAGACGTGTGTCTTCAGCTGCTTAAGGAACATGGACAGAGACAATGAAGTCCTCAAAGCGAGAGGAAGCTCATTCCACCACAGAGGTGCCACAGATGATAAAAGCCTGGGTTTACCAGTCTTTAGTAGGGGTGCAACCCATCTCTTTCCATTAGCGGACCGCAGAGAACTGGAGGGGACATAGCTCAGCATAGTTTGCATTTACCGGCGTTCCTCGGCCCCCCGGAATTTGTCTTCCGAAGTCTGCAAAAGCTGGGGTGAAGTCGGGTCCCCGTGGGATGACTCGCATGTCAACAGGTCGAGAAGGCAGCTTGCTTTGGTTAATCTGCAGGAAGACGGAAGAGCACCCCACTCAGAATACAGAGGACAGCCAACACGGGGGACCCCTGGAAGCCTCACGCCCAGATTCCTACCTTATCTAGCACCACATCAGAGATGGGAGGTAGTCCCTCTGGCTTCTTCACGCAGGCTGGCATGAACTGGAAGCCCAGCAAGAAATCCCGATTATACTGTCGTTTCCCCTCTTTTCCCTCCACGGGCTCTGAAGATACAGATGCAGAGCTCAGTGAGAGAGGCACCAGGCCCAGACAGGCACAGAGACATTCACACTCATGCTTACTGAGGCCATGTTTGAATTAATCTGCAACTTCATGACACTAACTGGAGGTATACTTTTAAATCCCAGAACCACACAGAAGAACAAGCATCTCCTTTACTCAGGTGTTGAGGTACAGTCCTGGACACCAGGCTGTTAAAAGGCACGTTCCTGAAGGTAACGTCACACACACTTCACACACAGACGCATTCACCATCCTGGCCATCGTGGGGCGCCCCCGAGGCCACTCCGCTGTCACTGCTCTCTGTCTCGGAAGCATGCTCAGCCCCATTCCTCAGTGCCTCTGGCTCTTCCTCTCCATTCTCCTCTGGTAAGGGAGCCACACTTTCGTCCTCCGGGTCCTGGGAGCCATCAAGCTCTGCCTCCTCTTCGGACTGGGGCTCTGGCTCTGCCTCCGAGACCGACTCACAGTCGCCCTCCTGCTGCGAGGCATCGTGAGGCAGCTGGGTCTGACAGACACACGCAACACCCCATCACACTGAGATCAGTACTACTCAGAGGACAGAGCCGTGAGCTGAGGGCAGCTCTCCTCCCCATCACAGAGAGGACGAGAAACCGGGCTGTCCTCGCTGTGTGACGGCAGCTCACCTCGCTGCTGACCTCTTTCCGTTCATCCTCGTCAGGCACCTCTCCTGTGGGAAGAACATCTCTGGCCTTGGTCCAGCTCTTTGGTGCAACCTGAGTAGGTAGAGCTAAACAGGACAAAACGGGTTTAAAATAAGCTCTACATTCACTTTCACACTTTACACTTTCCTTCCAAAAACTCTCAGGGTTCATATATTCTAGTTTCCTCTATTACACAAGTACATGAATTTATATCCTACAACTTGTACTTCACGCAAAAGTATGCAAATTACACAACTATACACTAAGTGAACAAATTAGCATATGTGCAGACAAGCTCACACCTGTAGTGGGACTTTTTCTGGGATTGGCTGGCTGTAACACAGGCTCCGTTCTATCACTAAGCACCACCTCTGCCTCCCTGGTCTCCATGGCAACACAGGCAACCCCAGTCTGAATGGGAGCAGGCAGGCCGGGCGGGGGCAGCGGGGCAGCAGTGGGGAGAGCAGCAGTGACCGGGGCAGTGTAGGGCACCACAGGGGCTGGGGTGAGGCCTTCTACTGGGAGTTCAACGGGGGCTGCCCCAGGGCGGGGCAGCCCAGGGGGAGAGTGATCCCGAGCAGACAACGGCAGCAGGACGGGCTCCGGGCCACGCAACTCCATGTCCGCAGCCTGCTCACTCAGCCCATTCACAGCAGTAACCACTGGGATGGGGCACAGCTCCGGGGGGGACCTCTCCAGTTCCACAAGCGGCGGTGGGGCGGGGGAAGCCGACACAGGCTGCTCCACAGGAGGGGGAAGACCAGCCAGTTCCCCCGCAGACACAGGCTGAGCGTGGCCCCCGACAGATGAGGCAACCACAGCCGGGAAGACCACAGAACTCGAAGACGGAAGCTCTGCCCCCCCAAGGGGAGGGGAGTCCACTGCTGCATCACCAGGGTGTCGCTTTTCAGCGGGCGGTTCGTAGGGCCTGAGTCCTGGAGATGAGGGCTTCAGCACCGCAGCGTCCAGCTTAGACCGGTCATCTGCATCCACAACACAAGCCCCCATAAAAAACTACCATCAAGCACAACCAGGCATCAGTGTAGACAATCTGAACTTTGACCATTACACTGACAACCATAAAGGATGAGTAGAAACGGCTCAAAGGAGCGAGTTCAGCCACAACGCACTTGTTGATGTTTATACAAATCGCACCAAGGCAAGGTTCATGCTCTCACCTGGCTTCAGTTCAACAACTGGCGTGACAAGCGGAATGCTGTCCACACTGTACAACACATGTCCCTGCTCCAGGATTGGCCCACCAAGCTGTGACATCAGAGGACAAAATGAGGGGCGGGCAGCACAGCAAGGCTGAGAGCAGAAAAACAGCTAGAGCCTGTGTATATACAGGTCACAACATGGGAGAGAGGGAGAGGGAGTGAGGTTGATGCAAGCAGACAGACAGACCGCACACACACGCGTTCTGCTGCGGGGGTAACGGACAAATACAATATAAACCTGCCACATGACGCCCCAGGAAGGAGTCCTGAACAGTTTAACTCCGGCTCCTCCAGTAAAACACACGGTAATTCAGATGGAAGCCACGGCCAAAGAATTTAACACACTCCACCATCTAGTCACTTTTATATTGAAAACAGAGATGGAAGTGTTGTCAAAAGGATAGCAGACAGATGAGGCAGTGCCTTTCACAGTCCAAACAAGAGGACAGCATAAACAGGCTAAGAACTCCACACTAGCAGGAAGCGTCACACACAAGACATGGTCACACCACCACAAAAAAGGCCATGGAAAAGAGCATCTACAACATCAGCAGATTCCTATTCATTTACTATTAACTTTAGTTTATAATCAGCATGTACGCACCACATTTTACAACAAAACTGTCAGGCTACTTACCAGAATTTTCCAGTAATCCTGATAAAACCAGTACAATACAATCCTTCACTAGTTCAATCCAGTTTGCATTCGTTGCTGCTGTTTGAGCTCAGTTTGGTGACTGTTACTGCGGTGATGTACACAAGCATGCTAAATGGAAACCGCACATACACTGGGGCTAATTTGTCCGTGCACCACACAATTACAACGGTTCAGCTGTCTGCTGGATTCTGATTGGCTAAATAACCTTGTGATGCACCAAAAGTTCTCAACCATTATGCAAAGCTTTTGGCAATGTAACAAGTAGAGTTTGAATGTTGCAGAATAGAGGAAAATACACCCCCCCACCATACCGAAGACCTCTTCATGAATGCTAAAAGCAGAGCTGTGAGAACTCACTCGACAGCCAACAAAATGAGGCACACAGATCTCTTGGCTTCGAGCACCACGTGTAATAAGATCACCAGGGCCCGGGCTCATACTCCACTCTGGACACTGCGAATTACACGACTCTGCTGACCCCTGCCCCCTCCACTTGGGACGTCACTTGTTTCACTGGGATAAACATGTTTACTGAAAGCCACAGTGGTCTGGGGAGAGAGGAGGGTCTGAAGTCGATGTCTGTACTTTAGTCAGGTGTACCAAAACCCAGCCTCCAACCTGCTCTGATAAACACGGATCACGGAGAGACGGCAGTCTGTGCTCTGGAAATTTCTCATGCAATTTGTTGTAGAAAACCGCAACAATTCATCTTACTTTGAGCTAACTGGCTGTTAGCTGACAGACTACCCAAATTAAATACACTCAGACAAAGCAGAATGGGACAGCTCCCCCCCCCCCCACAGAGTTTAAGAATCATCACAGCACCTGTTGTCTACATAGACGTTTGCCGTACCTGAGGTGGGGTCGGGGTTGAGGGTGGCCTGCCTGCCGGGGGGGTTGAGTTCCGACTTCCAGAGCCCCCTGACATGATTTCTTCTGTGATATCCTTGCCCCCCTGGTTTGGGTCCCGGATCCGGATCTGAAAAACAAGTCGGTAGAGCAGAAGACACTCAGAGCACATCTCCAGTGCAAAACAGGCTCATCTCATCAACGTAGCTGCATGTCAAACTAACAAACTGCTTCTAGAAATGACGTTAAGGCCATGTCTGAACTCTAAAAACACACTTTCAAGCTGCTGAACAAAATCACACTGCACCATATTTTAAGATCCATATAATAATGTTCATATAGCCTCTTTCACAAAGTCAAAGTCACTTAATCACTAGTACAAGTTCAGAAGGTCATCCAGATATGCTGTGCTAAGTACACTTGGTGCTCAGCGTCACCTCAAACTGCAGTGCTATTAATGCTACAAAAAACAAGCCTGAACACAGGAATCGAACGTTGGCCGTGCAAGCAGCTCCCCGAATAACCAGAGCCACGGTGGGCAAGAACAACAGTGTGATGAAAAGAGAGTAACCAATAGGAAGAGGGCGAATGCAGCAGCAGGGCACACACAGGATGGAGGTGTAAAGGCTCACCGGCTTCTTCTCCCTCCGAGTGGGTGGAGGTTGCTGTGGTGTAGGCACTATGATGGGGGGTGATGGCGTGTACACCGTCTGACTGGGATAGTACGGAGGCCCCGCTGCAACAACACACGGGATAGTCATTTTGGGCAGCTGTTGAGAGAGGCCTAGAATGGTAGAGAGCGACGCAGCGAAGTCACGTGATGA
>JABJVR010000087.1:662643-673848 GCA_025773905.1 Chitala chitala
CCCCCCCCCCCCCACCCCCCCCCCCCCCCCCCCCCCCCCCCCCCGACAGCCACTCCGCGCCCCGCCTCACCCGAGTCCGGACGAGATTATCGAAGGTTTGTTTCCAACTAGGCAGTGTGTAGAGAAGACACAGCTAACAAGCACTATTTCCCGGCGGAAAATATGACACGGCCAACACGATTACAGTGCAGTACTGAGAGAGCCTCAGGTCACCCATGACAATTATATACCAAACTATTTATCTGCACAACAATGATACACATACTTATGACATTATTAATAAATTTAATAAAGCTATGGTATGAAAAACGTATTTAAGATTTTGAGTGATGCAGCATTTCAAAAATGTCCTAATTCTGGTGTGGGGGCAGCGTTCGCAGCAAGACGGTAACAATTGTTTCTGTGAGTAGAGAATTTAAAACGCATTTAAGCACGATCCTTTGTTTTTGCATTATGCCCGTATACATGATGCCTGCCACACATTACTATTCTGTTCAGAGAGGCCAGCACGTTTATTTCTCACACTGACGTGTGCTGTTTCTGTAAGCCTACATTCTTCAGAACGAAGCAGATTTAGGGAAAGACAGTCCTTCAAGAGGTCTAATGCAATGTGCCAGCAATTTAAACATTGACACGTTGTTTTAAAACAAGAAACTTGTATTTTGATTAGTAAGAGTATAAATATTGGTGATATGGGGGTGGCACAGTAGTTTGGTGGGTAACATTGTATATTAAAAGCTATCTGGCAATGTAATTACGCAAATTTCGTGGGTTCCCCAAGACTTTCGCAACACCATAAAGTGTCTAAACTACCTTATTCTCTGGTTTATAAGCATTTTTATTCCCTTGAAAAGGTATCAAAATGTGTCTGGAAACCCTTATGGACGAAGGTAAGGAAACTGAAATGCAGGCAGACGTATGGACAAAAGCATGTCTCTGTACTCTCTAAGCAGGACGTGTGTGACAGACAGGCATATGAATGGACACCTCACAGCACGACTCTCTGTACTCCCTAACAGGACGTGTGTGACACAGACAGGCATGTGAATGGACACCTCACAGCACGAGTCTCTGCACTCGCTAAAGAGGACACAATGGAGGACCAGACACTCACAGTAAGGAGGCGGGAACTCCCCAGGTCCTGGGCTGTGGTAGAAAGTGCTGGGGGCCTGGGGCTGTACGGAATACTGCTGGTGTACGTAGGGGGGTGTGGCACGATACTGCGGAAGAACAGAAGTTAGAGAGAGGGGCGCCCACTTAACAGCAGCACAGGGAGAGCTCCCTCCCCTGCTTACCTGGGGGATGTAGTACTGTGCCGCCTGGGGGGATGGGAAGGGCATGGGTGTCATCGTCATCATGATGGCCTGGTTTGGGGGGTACACTGTCTGGGTGGGGGGCTGTGAGCCGGGTCGAATCGAGGGGCTGCTGCTGGGGAGGGCAGGCCGGGCAGGCTGCATCGGAGTCCTCTGGAAGAACTGAGGAGAAAGGGAGAAGCTACAGACAAGAAGCACAGAGGCACACAACGTCCTCAAACACACATCAAGGTTCTCCACTTCATACACCGGAGACAGAGGCTTCACACATCACCACCTTTCTTTTTGCGTGTGCGCGCACACACACACCTTCCTGTTAATTTGTTTCATGGGTAAACTAGTCTTTCACCACATGGTTGCACATCCAAAATATCAGCGACTTTCCAAGTCTTCTCCAAGCTGTACTGTAGAAACACAGCAAGGTGTTGTGGGACTCACTTCAGCTCTGTGGAGGTGCTGTGCCACAGGAGGGCCAAGAACAGGCCAGAGCAAATGGGCAGGCAGCATGCCATGGGTAGGGCTCCACAAAGGCTGTCCTCACCTTCCCTCGTGTGGCAGCCGTCCTCACATACACACAGTACAGCGGCTGTGTAGGACCACAACCTGGGACTGTAAAAAGTGCTGCTAAGACCAGCCTAGAGCAGTGGCCCAAGCCCTCACCTCTACAACCAACTAGCAGCAGAACTAAGCTTCAGCACCAATGTTTACTGCAGGTTTACTGACTCGAGGCCAAAAAGATGAGCAGGAAGGTGTGAAGGACAGAGTCAAACATGAGTCATCTTGTGCTTGTCTGAAGACAAAGTGATTCTGAGGCTGCTGCCTCACACCCCAATTAAACACACACACACACACACACTAAGGCAGCAAGCTACTCAACGTGACTTCATTTTTTAAAGACTCTCAAATTTACTCTTCATAATGAAGTTCTATGATATAGGCGACTTACAACATTTCATACGCATGTTACAATGACCTAGCGCTGGGTGTCTTGCTCAAGGACACACCAAGTGCTGGGCTGGGATTTGAACCAGGAAACTTCTGCATCCCAGCCTGATGTTCTACCCATTGAGCCACCAGGCCGCATGACAGGTTTTAGTCAATTTCTTTACTATACTCTCAGTCTCCAAGTTATAGAATATGTAAAAATGTAATGTAAGCTAGTACACACTCAGTAGAACATGACTGGATGTGAAATAAAACGTGACACAACATTTCCACAGTTTGCCTACTTAAAAAAAGCCTAAAAATCCAATGTGTTAGGGGCTTCTCTGAAGTGAGGGTACGTGGTATTGGGGAGCGCCATGCCAAGTCAGCCAGGGAGCAGTCACTGAGTCTGCCTCAATCAGAGGCAGGAGAACAGGAGTCTGTCAAAAACCAGCCACACACACCACACAATAGGCCGGGAGCAGATCTGAACACTGCTTTATTGTTTGCTGGCTTTTTCCTGTCCTCTGTTCGTTTCCTACATGCATTTGCTATGTCATTAACATGGTGAGCAGAATGTCAGCATCAGATGCGCCATGTTCCTTTACCTACCAATTCATCAAGAACAACAACAGTACGAGAACACACCCGGCACAGTGTGAGGGGACACCTTCACGGTCAGAGGTCACGGGGCAAAGGTCAGCTGTAAGAGCACTACCATGCTGGACACAAAACAGATATGTACATGCGTTTGGGACAGTCCACCACCACGAACGCTTCATCACAGCTAGCCGAATGTCTCACACTGGGAAGGCTGCTCAGAAATGAAGGGCCTGTTTTCAACTTTGAGCACATCTGCAGAAACAGTTCTAAAGCACGTACCCAACATATGTGTTCCTCAAAAGGGAGCAGGACATTACAATACAACATGGAAAACAAAACAAACAGCACTTAAACGGGACCTTCTTAAAGTCAGAAGTAACTAAAAAAACGGCATACCAAAAAAAAAAAAAACTCTGAAATCCAACATGCAGAAAGAAAAAAGTCAAAAACTAAAGTAGATTTTGAGGCCAAGGGATAAGGAATGCATTCACATAAAGCTGATTTAAATGGAAAGTCTATATATGAACCAAAGACACAGTTAGGTTTGCCATACTGCACTCCCAGACTAAGGTGGATAAACCAATAAATAACGTATTAATAACGATGAATAAAATAAATAAGACTGAGGCTGAATCAAGTCTGTGGTACACACTGAGGGCTCGGCCCTCTCACCATGCATTTCCAGAAAGTTGCAGTTACCTGTATGGGTCTGAATCCTCCCTTGAGTATTGAAGCAGGAAAGAGAAGGTAGTGGAAACCACAGTGATGAGCATGGAAGACAGACAACCAGAGAGACAGAGAGAGGCAGAGAGATAGCCAGACAAAGGGAAAGAAAGAGAGACCGACCGACTGACTCTACACGAAGCCCTCTAGGCAGAGTTTTGCGTGAACCAGCAACTAGCCTGCATGCAAACCCATCTGAGCCTGCACGGCTCCTTGCGCAGATCAGGCTACGTTACAGAGCCAGCAGAACCATACTACTCTGGGCCGAGCCCAGCCGACACTCACTGAATTCACCCAAACTCATCTGCAAGTGCACCAGATGTTATCGCCTGGCTGAAAAACCCTCCACATCACCAATGAATGAGTGCTCAGAGACGAAATTAACTTAAACACTGAGCTGTTCCAGACCACACTCAGTGCATAAACACCAAACAAGAGTGCCCAATGCTGTCAGGCACCAGCATCAGACAAGCCATGCTCCAAGGTGTCTACCCCATACAGCTGACACATTCCCTGAAAAACTCAGCTTGTCTATGCTTCCTTTCATTCAGACTTTTACTGTTGTAATAATGTATCGTCACAATGCGTGAAGAAACGTCACAGAGACGCTTGCGCGTACTCACTCAAACACTTCCAACATGTGTCTGTTAAAGATGCGACACAGAAACAATGCAAAAGAGCTATGAATAAACCTGCAAAAGACTGAACAACATACAGTCCTACTTCTCTGGGCTGTAACCAAAGAATAGCTGTGCAAACTGTAGGGAGCTGTATAAACTCTGCAGCACAGCTGCAACATACTGTAGTACACTGAAAGCTGAGGGAGAAGAGGGCTGGCCTGCCTCACTTTTATACCTGAAATTCTCACAAAAAAAAAAAAATCTAAAATTTAAAAAAGTGCACCATTCTTCTCTCCCCACGGATTAAGAACACACATCCACTGGATATACACCTAAAAAGCAGAACAAGAACTGTGGAGACAGTGCGATTCCCCCCCCCGACAACAGGCCTCATGAGATGGAGAAGCTCCATAACCCACAGTGCTCAGCAAGTCTGAACACAGGAGAAACCACAGCACTTCTGCCACAAACTCACCACACAAATCGTACATGTTAAGGCAGAGCAGAGGGAGGTCTAATCGGTTATCTTCATGGAACATGAGAACATGCTCAAATCTCAGTGATTACAGGCAAGCACACTAACCAAATGACAAAAAGTGGTATTTAAACAGTAATATTACCTGGTGGTGTGCAGGACGCGGCCCAGCAGCAAACTAAGAGTGGAGGAAGAGGATGATGAGAGATGTGTAAAACAACACAATTACGCAACCGCATTCCACCAACACACGAGTCACACTGGTCGCATCTTCACTGAGCACATACTGCTATATTCAAATCAAGCAAATAAACTTCAAAAATGTTCAAAATTGTTCTGAAATGATCTTTAATCACAGGTACAAGTCTGAAACGTTTCTTTTGGCTGAAAGGCACTATGCCGACTACACCTCTGTTAACAGCAAAATCCCACTTTGGCTTATTTACATAAATACCCTTAAAGGCGTGAATATCTATTTTCCAAACCTGTCCTTTTAAGCACCCACAAAACAACACAAAAATGGAGGCGCAGGCCCTGGCAGAAAGACTCACCGGGCGAGCAGGCGGCTGTGCATTCATTGGCTGAGTTGGCGGAGAATAGACCAGTGGGGCGGGACCAGCATTCTGCCCTGAGGGATATGGAGGCTAGGGGACAGGACAGGACAGGACAGGGGTACATTAGAGCAATGCGGACTGCTTTACACAGCTCCGGCAGGTTCACATTTATACTCAGCACCCCTACAAGGGATTAAGGGAAGAAGTGAATTTTGAAACAAATCAACCTGTCAACACAAGAGGTCACCATGCTTTTATACAGTACCTGTAACTCTACAGAGGATGTCCCTGAACACCTAACACTACAAAGGATGCACTAGAGCAGGGGGGTTACCTACTGTCCCAGGGGACAAATGTGTCACTGTGGCTAATTTAGGATTGCCATATGCTGTCTACAGCAATAGGACTGCTCAAGGATTGCCAAAATTTCACATTACATACTTTATTAACGTCACAACCACACCCTTGTTTAGAGCATTTCAGTTCTGTTTTTGGAGTATGGAAAATTTCCAAACACCACACACTTGTAGGGAAGGTAATCATATGCAAATAGAGACAGTTGGACAGTTCCCTAGGGTCTAGGGCACACAGTACGCCTCATAGCCCTGTGGCTCGTCAGAAAGGCACACTGGGGTCACTGATACCTGAGAGAGGCCTGGGGAAGAGGCGTGGCCAGGTGGCGTGGCAGCCAGGTTAGGGTGTCCCTTGGTGATGTCGTGTGCAGCATAAGGGGGTCCAGGGGGTCTGTGCACCTGATGCACAGTGAAGGTGAGGCAGCCAGTTACCTCTCACACACACACACACACACACACACACCACATTTAAACGATACATCAAGCACAAACATGCCAGCTTGCACAGAGAGGAGGCTGCCGTTTGCTCTTTGACAGCCTCAGCTGTAAACTGTCCGAGCAGATAGGACACTCAGAGCTTCAGCAAAAAGCCTGGCCCCTACTCCACCATCCCATCACAAATGCAAGTCCAGGTAGACACTGCTCATCTTCATCTGACTGCTAGTGTTATACACCATCATTATCAACTACCACGACCCTCACCTAGCGGTATAATGTAAATGAAACTCACTCATTTTAACCACAACTCAAACAGAGAACTCCTTGAATGACTTCAGCAGTGTACACTTCGTTACGCACTACCAATTAAGCAGTGTTCACTTTACTAAGCGCTACCTGTAACACGAGCGGAAACACACTGATTTCCAAACAGCCCCACCGGCAATAGCAACCTTGGAGAAGTTGCTTAAGACATTTTCTGCAGTGTCTCTCATACACAGGGGCCTTTAGGGCTCCACTTTCAGGTTACTGGGCAGGCAGGGGAAATAGGGCTAAAAAGACAGTAGTGCACAACCACCCTCTGTAGTACAAACATCCAGAAAACAGAACAACGGACTTGCTTGCGTGAAAGGTGAAAATCCATGGGCCCCAAACTCAGCCACTTTTGGGCCATTCTGATCAAGGAGGACAGGCAACTTCAAAAGCTACAGAGATAACGGTCAGGACAAAAATTACTTCTCTGCATTTAACTCATCCCCTGAGGGGAACGGTGGGCAGCTACACACAGGCAGCACCCAGACAGCTACCATTTGACTATCTTGCTCAAGGACACATACGACTGTGCTGGGATTTGAACCAGGAGATTTCTGCATCCTAGCCTGATGTTCTACCCATTGAGCCACCAGGCATCTACCAAAGCACTTCTGGTTAAACATCTCACCTAACAACACAGCAGCCTGGGAATGAACCCTTAGCCAGAACACCACTCAGTGCTTGTGAAACACCACTCAGTCCTTTACTTACGCTGTAGACTGCGGTCACGCCTGGCTGGGCAGGGTACAAGCGCTCCTCCAGGGGGGGCTGCAGGCGAGGAATCCTGGGAAATGCTGTGTTAAGGAAATCTTATGTACAGTGCCAGCTTCAGGTCAATCACAAACAAAAGCCAAACCACACTTATTGAACACCTGTTTCAACAGCATGCTTGTAAAAATGCACACACTGCAAAACCAAAGCTTAAAGGAAGTGGGTCTCATCTATTCATACTGACAAACTACAGTCATCCATGTCCCCCCCCCACCCAAGTCCAAGTGACATTTTGTGTGGACCCGTCAGACATTAGCGTCCCTGTTCAACATGTACCATGGAGACGCTGAAGAGCCGGTCCCCTACTGCAATCCATTTACAGTAACATCACAAGAGGAAATGGCATTCAAGGTTAAGAAACAATTCAGCACCATCTGAGCATCGTACAAACACCAGTCACAGACACCTAACTGTGCCTGTCCTATTTTTAACTCTAAGAAGTCTTTTTCCCCAAACACGTCTGTTCATGACAAAAACAGTATTACAGATAACTGCAGTGTTTCCTTCAGCATAGAACAACACAAACTAAACATACAAAAAAGGCTTCCATGCAAAACTTGTAATTTGTACCAATCACCTTATCTACAACACTACTCCTGCACACTGGGCTATTTTGAGCACTTAAATGCAGATTTAATTGAGTCTCTCTCATCTGTGTAGTACTACTAACCTCCCTGATGTCATGCAGGCAATCTCTCTAACAGCAGGGACAGAGACAAACAGAAACGCCACAGTACATTGTCCATTGCATCTATGTCATTGGATTTCAAAAACATAAGGAAGTGGGGGGGAATATAAAAAGATTTGGTTTGGTGTTCAGCTCCAGTTCATGTAGGTACCTTGATGCTCAGAGCCTGGAGCAGACTGCTGGCTGACAGTTGACCATAGAAGAGCAATCCCTACACAGAGCACTATAATGTACTGAGAAACAGGTGGACCTGTGCTATTCGTAGTGCTGCCAGACACTGCTGCACCACGTGAGGCAAAATGTGCATGAGGTGCAAAACATAAGCAACCGTGCAGCTCAGTGGACAGGTAGTGAAACTTCACCAAAGTGAGATAAGAGCAGCCCACTGATCACAAACACAGCCGAGACAGGCCCTGCCTTACAACACCGCACTACACAACTGTACATTAGCAAAGTAAAAAAAATAAACATGAAAGAGGCACCAGCAATAAAATTAAAGAGGACATACTCAATTTTGCAAAAAGAAAAAATAAATAAAAAATTGGACAAGGTCTGCTGTTTACTGACAGGTCAAACACAAGACGGCATTAAAAGGCTTCAAGAAAAACTAGTGCAAATGAGAGCCCTGCGCAACATTTGAACTGCAAAGCAGGATCTGCCCAAACCAGAATTTACCACAGAGAGGGGAGTTGGGGGCTGGCCAGGGGATGTCTGGACTGTTTGTGCCCCCGAGCTACACCTCACTACAGTTCCTACCACCCCCTTCCCAAGAGAAGTGGAGCAAGTCAACAACCTCAGCATGTCAAGTCATTTCAGGAATGTTTACAACATACAGCAGATTTACCACAGGAGCACAAAGAACAAAACAACTGAAGCTCCTTTGAAGATCAACTGTTAGCAGAACGTTGGTAAACAAGACATTTACTCACACCACATCACACAGGTGCACAACCATCTGCCCTTCAAGACTCCTGTAAAAAATAATAAAAGCCAAAATAGAAAATCTTTTAAACATGCACTGCAGTCAAAAAACCAGCACAATCCCTGAAGGTCCTACAGGAAGTGACACATTAAACAAGCACCTTTTCCCACTGTGTAGTGAAGGCAGAAGCACACATGGCTGAGCTTTGACACCCTGACAGCTACGTGCAGAGCTTCTGGGGCCTCACTTATAAAACTCGTGAAAATTGGTGAATACTCATGCAAACTTTGAAGCAAGCGGAAAAAGACAGGACCCAGCGATCAAGTGAAGAATGCAACCAAGCTACTCAACGAGCATATTCATACCCAAAAGCCATGTCACATAAACAGCAATTATAACAGAATTTGGTTCAATATCCAATGACATTCATAGTATTTATCTTGATGAAATGTGGTGTATTAAATAAGAATGTTTATATCAATATTTCTAGATAACTTGGTTCATACCTATCAGTTGTTTCATTGAGAATTAACATTTCTGTGAATCACATACTGGCATCAATAGATGTATCAACACCGGTATTACCAAACCATAACAACACTGATTAGTTATCACTATTCTCCCCCTGTGTTGTGAAGTTTTATGTAGTTTGGCTGACTATCAAACTCCTAGATTAAGTGAGAATGAGTCATGTAGTAAGCATACAGCCTGTACTTTAAAGCCCCAACTCATATGACATCTCGAAATTGAGTCTGGCTGTCTTTCCAATTGCATAAGAGTTCATAACAAGCTACTGCTTTCTTAAGCACTGAAAACTGTTAACGTCACATGGGCCATTTGTCTTTTAAGAGTAAACTGACATTTAACTGTCATATTTATAATATTGCTTATTGTCATTCCTAATGGACAATGCTAATGGAAGAATGACAGAAGACACTGAAGGCTTATTTTTTGTCCCATGATGATGCTTGGCTTTTGTGTGCTGGTTTAGAGAATTCCAAGAGTACTGCGTTCTTGGTTATGTGCTGACTGAAGGCCATCTTTAGAATGTCTGACTGCCAGAAATCATGCCAAATCCACCCAAGTACAGCTTTTTGACAACTCTCTGACAAGAGGTACATACCAGAGAGAATCTTAGGCATTTCTCAAAATCTGAGTCACTTACGGCCATATTTCGATAATCTTAAGGACTTCCCAGTTTTTCTTCGAGAAACATTTATTTAGTTTCAGTTTTCATTTCTTGATGTTAACGGTTGAATGGCTAGGAGCGACTGAGCAGTACGCTCACTCTATGCTTTCTGTGCGATCTGTTAAAGTGGCAGCTTCAGACGTTTTTACCAGAGAACATATGAAGTAAAATCTCATACAAATGCCAAAATAAAGCTGTAATTGACTGTTTGTTAGACCTGAAGCTGAAATGCTTTCAGTTGTTCCGAAGGCTTTGATTTCACACCCATCAACATTCCTCTGCTGTCTTTCTCTCCACAATTACGTTATCATGCAAAGAAGGGTCACGTTTCTTCATAATATATGCACTGCATTAACCATGTACCGCTGTCTGTGGGTGGTGACCACACAGGAATTTGGAGCTCATTCCTGTGCAAATAATGAATCGCGCATCTCGGAATTAAGTAATAATTGCATGCATTCTGCTTACACCGGACTGGGTGTGTATGCTGAATTTGTGTACACGCAAGTTTTTCATTTTTCTGTGGAAGCTCACTTTGACATCAAAATGCAAAATTTATAAATGGGGCCTCTAGTTCTCAAACATATGAAAGAGACCCCCCTGCAAAAAAAGAACCACAGGCTAAGCAATATAAAACACCTGGAACATAAGCAGGAGTAATGTCACATTTAACATGAAGAAAAAGCAGGAAGTCAAAACAAGAGCAGCTTTATCTACAACTTCAAGTGTGGTGGGAGTTTTTTTTTTTTTTGGCAATTAGTGGTATAACTTAACCATTAACAACCCCGTCATCTATAATCATACCATGGACCCACAGCGGGATCATAAACGTGTCCTCAAATCAACCTGCATATTCCACCCAAACATGGGAATTTCTGGGCGATGGTCACGCACTGGTCAAATTACATACCGTAAAACAGTACATAACGGAACATTAAAGCTAGGAGCAGCAACATAGGGCTGTTAAATTTAATTTGGGTCTCCCTGAACGTTGTCTATGCCTAAAGAGTGACACTTCACCCCGGTGTGTGCGAGAGTGTGTGTGCGCGAGTGTGTGTGTGTGTGCGCGCGTGTGTGTGTGTGTGAGAGAGAGAGAGACAGAATGTGAAGTTTAGGCACTCTCAGAGGAGCTTGTGGAGACGCATCCTGTCCCCAGAACCAGAGAGGGACAACTCCTTGACAACCATGCTTTTGTTTTACCTAGCCAGAGTGAGCCCAGTGTCCTAAGCAGTCTTATAGGGGGGGGGGGGGGGAACCCGGGTGGGGAAAGATTCCCATGCAAGTTCACTGCGAAAACAATTAAACAAAAATTCAGGACAC
>JABJVR010000087.1:673858-692899 GCA_025773905.1 Chitala chitala
CCCCCCCCCCCCACCCCCCCCCCCCCACCCCCCCCCCCCCCCCGCCTCCCCCCCCCCCCCCCCGCCCCCCCCCCCTCCCCCACCCCCCCCACCCCGGGGGGGGCGCCCCCTCCCTGGTGGGGACAGATGACCATGCACTTTCACTGCTACAACAATTAATCAAACAGTCAGTCCAAGACTCACAGGCCTGCCTCTGTGATCTGTGCACAAAGCAGGTTCTGACAGCCAGCATGCATGCTGACAGCAAGTGGTTACCAGCATCCCCCCCCACAACAGCTGTGATACACCATAACCCTTTACGTTTACATGACTGTAATAAAAATGTTGCACTTTGGATTTACACTGGCGGTCCCGGAATCATCTCATGATCAGTTACCAGAAACTGCACAGAAACCACAGTATCTACGTGCACTTCCTTAAAGCCTGACCTCTGACACATCACCAGCTTCTAACGTCACCTCCATTACCACAAGCTGGATTCCCACAAACGTGCGTTACACTAGGTACACGTTCAAAAAAAAAAAAAAAAAAAACCCAAGCAGGCAAGACAAATACTGAACAGCCATCAGCAAAGTGCTTACTTCAGACTTGGCTCTTCAGAACAGAATGTTTACAATACAGCGTGTCACAGCATGTGCTGAGGACGTGATGACAGCTCAGCGCGACCTGCTACGCTCCCCGCTAGCCTGTTAGCTCAGCATTGGCGCACGTCCATCGTTTCTAAAGATACGCCACATGAATTCACCGTGCAAACACACGGCCTGTGTGGGGTAGAGACAGAAACAGCTTCCACCTGGGCTACAGACAGGGGCCAGGGATGTCCTGGAGAAGGCAGCGAGCTGTTCCTCTGAATAAACTCGGCCTCAGGTACCACTACCAATAAATTGGTGTACCAGAGAGAACCCTCTCACACGAGTACATTCTGCAGCTTGCGTCCTCTTTAACGTCTACCCCAAGTCAACGAGCAAACCGTGGATTTCATGTACTGCTAATTTATACTACACTTCAAACTAATATGACCAAAAACAATTATTTTAAAAAGCTCAAAATTTAAAATACTGAAAATTACTACAAAGGCTGGGATTATCCCATCATCTCTTAAATCACAAATGCGTGTGTGAGCAAACACATACACAACACAATGTAAAATGATTAAAAAGGGATTCTCCGTGTCCTGACCTCCCCCAACAAGCAGACACAGGACGCAGTAGGCAGCTCAGCCATTGTTGGCAGCCAGTGGGAAGCCCCCCCACAGCCTTCAACACTGCATGCTAAGCAGCATGGCCATTGTCTGCAGAACACCACGAAAGCCATATGTGCAGCATGTTTCCACGGCAACTACCAGCAACCCTGCCCCCTCCCCCCTGAGGCAGGAACACACCCCAGCTGGGAGTCCCATCAACCTAGCTCAAAGGGAGGGGGGGGTTTGGTACAAAGAGACAGTTAGCAAGAGCAGTACAGGTGTTCTCACGAATCATGTTGCCTCTTACAAATCAGCCAGCAACAGGCAGCCCATAATGCCCTCCAATGTATAAACCCAACCCAAACCAAAGGCTGTAATCAAAAATGGTGCTTGTTTGTCCTCAGGACATAAGGACACATTCACACATGTGCCAGCTCCCACAAGATCAGAACCTGGACACACGAAAGCTTGGTTAACCTGGCAGTTTCACTCAATAAAGATGCAGGTGACATACAAGAGCATTGGTCATATGACTGAGACCTGGTGCTCCGACTTGATGATGGACCCAGAGGAGTACCGGGTCCTCATTAAGCAGGAGGCAAGTCACTGTAACAGGTGCTGCCAACTGCAGAGCTCCCCAATGACAGGCCATGCCCGTTATCACACAACCTCACTTCTTCATTGCTTGGAGACGAGGCAGCACCACACCACAACAGGCGTACAAAACACAGCAGGGAAATTCAACCAAGCACAGTCTACAGGAACCAGGCTTACGGGAAGCTGACAAATTATTTCTCGCATGTGCACACAGACACACACAAGTTACGACATGAATAATTCATCATAAGACTTAAAGCGAGACATGGAAATATCTTTTATACCACTTAGAAAATTCACTGGAATATTTTCAGATCTTACAGTAGAGTGAAGAAAGTAAATGGTAATCCTGACCTTAATTACAGCAAAACATTAAATTAGTCAGTAAAAACAAATAGCTGTTCTACTATTTACAAACTGTGGTCATTTCTACAATGCGAGTAAATACAAATCATATACAGTGCATTTCACAACAGAAGACTGAAACTGTAAAAACACAATATAACTATACAAAAGTAGAAACTAAAAACACAGTTACACTTGTTCTCGGCACCTACAGCGTAATACCTGCCCTTCAACGTATAGCAGATGGAACTTTTATCGAGGGAAACACAAGTACCGTAAACTTCTTCATGACTGCTTAGTGTTATCACAAAGGCAGTGAAAAAGAAAATACAAGTAAAATGTAGCCAGAAAAGTCCTATACTATAACTAATGGAAAAATAATCATCAGTAAGACATAAAAGGTTGGACTGACTTCAACTCTGACTGGGGGGCTTACAAGGTAAGTAAGCAGACAAGGAGTCTGACTACCTGAGCGGGTGGGGAACTTGAATGGACCACCAGAGAAAGAGAAGAGGGATTTCAGGATGACATGGCAATCCAGTCCAACACAGGCAGTGTGAGAAAAACAACCAGCCTGTCTTCCTTTCACACTGCAATTTACTGTGCGGCCAACGTGGGCATTTCTACACCTTTCACTTTTAGACTGAGAACGGCAAGGAAGTAGGAGTCTACATTCCAAAAATAACTCGTTTACAACAAATATTTCAGTAAATCATTTAAACAAACATGAGTTGAGCATATATTTCTAAAAATGTGTAAAAACCCCGATAGAGACTGAATAGCTTAATCCTGGACCAACCTGCCATTTGATATTTGGCGAACTACTCCAGCTAGCACAGGCACCGGCTACGTTACTGGGCAGTGCTGGAGCTCCAGCTGGAAACTCCAGCACTGACAGCATCACTCCACTTTTCAGCAAACTCATTCTGCTCCTGGACAAACTGCCTATTGAAACCCAAAACAGTGACAATACTGTAAGGCAAAAATCCACCGGTGTGCTGCCCAAGGAAAGGCGAACAACATCGCAAACAGATAAACGTTTAACGTTATACCAGCTTATACAACTCTGGCATGCGTTTGCACACACGCATACACACAAACACACTCTCTCTCAAAGCTGTGTTGCTCTGCCAAAAGTACCCTTACACAGCACTGCATTTAAAAATGTACTTACATTGGGGGAAAAAAAAAAAAAAAAAAAAAAAAAAATCAGGTGACCAGATGATGACAGTCTTGGCATAACTCCACCCACACCCAATGTCAACAACCACAGACTTGGTGATTAGTTTCATTTACATCTTGAGCTAGCAGCAAAAAGTTACTGGTAGCACAAGCTGGGACATCAACACAGACAAAATTTTGATTTCTTCAGACTAAAGACTATGGCATCACCTCCTTTAGTGACTCCCCCCCATCAGCAGAAACAAGTTAAACTCAACTTCCTGACTGACACTGCCAGCAAGAACACGTTTCTCTCCTTACTACATGCATG
Organism: Chitala chitala; assembly: GCA_025773905.1. Taxonomy (NCBI): domain Eukaryota; kingdom Metazoa; phylum Chordata; class Actinopteri; order Osteoglossiformes; family Notopteridae; genus Chitala; species Chitala chitala. The sequence continues at coordinate 677,476 of JABJVR010000087.1, forward strand.
TACTTTCACACACGTGCAATCCAACACTTGCACGAGTGGAAGGCAAATGAAAAGTAACTCCATTTTACTTTGGCCTTGTTGGTTCTGCTCACATCTGGCTCAACTCCAAACCCTTGGGTTCCACAGCACACCATGAAGCACGCCAAGTGCAGCCTGTCAGCCATGTGAGCACGTTAACAGTAGGGTGAGCAAGCGCACCATTAAGCCTAAAACTGCCAGCATTGTGGTCCCTATACTAAGGCAGGATGAATACAGTTCACTTGGCTCTAGCATTACATCCCAGCCATACAAAAAACAGGAAGGATAAAATGTGTGATGATAAAAATCAGGCTGTGGTGAACCTGCACAACTCAGTGCAAACAATCATTCTTACTGTTTCTTCAGACAATTCAGAAACACCCACAAAACACATTTGAACCCGGAGCAACAGACTACAAAACATAGACACAACCCAGCATTATGTGCCCTCAGCACACTGAGCCAACTAACACATATCCTGTTCCTGATTATTTATTAAGCACATTACCAGGATACATCACCACCCTTAGTCTGTGTCACCCAATTCATCATTACCTACAGTAACATCAACAATAATGTATAAACATGCATCCCTAATAAAGAAGAATACTTTTAATATCAATCTCATTTAATCCTCCTGTGAAATGTGACTTTGTCTAAGAGTACTGCAAATGGGTACTGGAAATTTTAAAGGGAAGCTACATTAAAGTCAAGGAAAATGTTTTCATATTGCCTTCCTTGTATACAATTCCAGTAACGTGACACTAGTCCTAACTTCCTAATATGGAACTTAATGTAGCATACTTGCACAACTGATGTACATGAATGTTAAAGACATTCAGCCACTTCGACTGTCCCCCAAAAAGGCCTGACGGAAATATTTCATCATGTTGGCTCCAAATTATTTCATACAGTTGCTGTGCTTAGTTATTACTTTAAATGCCCTCATACAACAGCACACCCACAAGTAACCTTACAGATATTGGTGGTGGTAAACTAAGCACCAACAACCGCATATTTTGTCATATTCCACCGAACCGGAGTGACTAATAACAGTGTGGTCTACAAAAGCTGAAATACTAACAAATGTAGGGGGCCTTTAAACGTACCTTTTAGGTTCAGAAAGGTTCATTTTATGAGCTTCGGCGAAAGCCAAATACGGATTGTACACTAACAAACAGTACACCAACTGATTCAGAATAATAGTTACATGGATGAAATTAGACATTTAAGACTAAAGGCATCCAGAAGATGCAACAGGAAAAACACGTCACGACCCCTGCAGTGTCCACCTGAAAGTGGCGTATAAAGAGCCAGCACGCCACAAAAACCACACGTCCAAAAACTTTTAATATGTGTAACAGTATAAATAAAAAAGCCAACGATGGTGTGGGGAAAACCTGACACGGCGTCACGGCTAATATACACCCAAAATAAAGTAAGTTAGCTTAGCTGGCCAAGCTCACTCACAGAACAAGGCTCGCTCGACTCCTAAACTAAAATATATATGTGTCGAAGCTTTAAAATAGTCATGAGCGTTGTCAAATCTACTCGTCTATCCACTAAGAAACGGTCAAAACTTACCCCGTCGAAGACGTGAAGCCGACTAACGTAGCCGAGCGGTTAGCAAACAGGCTAATTTACCTCAGTCGCTCACGGCTTCCCTCACCCCGCTGTTAATTGCGTTGACATTTCTCATTCATATTTAAAAAGCAGTACATGTTTAGTTTTACTGAAAAGAGTACGTTTCCCCATTTATAAATCTCGTCCTTTGGAAACACACCGACCTCCAGGCTAGCTAACATGCTAGCCCAAGTAGCTCGGCAGATGCTACCGGCAGCTAGCACCGCTCCCCAGGCAGTTAATCCTCATCAGAATGGCTCCGGTAAAAGCCGGAGAAGCCACCCTTACTTAAAGGATACTGCGGTGGCGGCACTGCGGTCGGCTGCTGGGGGACCGGGGCGCCCGGGAGCGGCACGGAAGGCAGACCGGCCCGCAGCAGGCTCGGCGGGGACGGCCCGCTTCCCGGTCCGCTTCCCACGGCTGGGGCGCCTGACTTCGGCACCGCTTTCGGCGGCAAACTCATGGCAGAAAAATCTACGAAATCTAACGCCGACTATATACAAAAAGAATAATAAAAAAGCCAACTATTGCCGCGGACGAGTAAAAAACAATACATATATTAGCTAGCTAACTAGCTAGCGGGCGAGCTAACATATAGCGAATGAGAGCCCCGGAGTAGGCCTTGAAGCTCCCGGTGGCGAGCCGGGACGCCAGTAAAATGCCCTTTAACACAACACAGGCTAGCTAGTTAGCTAGCTAGCTAGCCACACTTATTGGGGTTCAGTCTTCATGAGGACGGCTGGGGTTGTCTCTCCCCCTCCCCAGCGGGGGGTTTACACCGATCCGGATTCGGCCTCCGCCTTCCGAAGGGAATGTCACCGGTTTTCCCCTCCCTTCCTCGGCTTTGTAACGCTCGGTTTCGATGAAGCGTTATTTCAAAGTTCCCTTTCCAGTGAGATGAGAGATTTCGCTCAACATGGCGTTGCGGCCGCCTCCAGCAGTCCGGCAGGACGGACGGTTCGGAGAACTTCGGCTATTTCCGGACGCAGTCGGCTCGCGAATTCCGAAGACAGTGATTTTCGCGTTCGGGAATCTCTGGTTTCGCTTGCCAAAACTCGGCAATACTCCACGCCGGTAATTGACGCCAGAACATGTTTTTGTGTTCGTCTGCGCATGCGCGGGAGTTTCTTTGTTCTTTAAGTGAACGGTACCGTTTTTGCTGGTTTGTTATCATCTTTTGCTTATCATCAGGACAAAGTCGATGAACCAACATAAATCTATGAAAGTACAAAAGCTCAAATGGCTGCTCCGAGTAGTTTTTGAACTTATTAAAAGAGCATGTTAAACATTTTGTTTTACACATGTTACAACTTCTTAATTTCAAAGAATTTCAAATAATTGTTATGTAATGACCGCCTGGATACACCATTGTATAAAATTATGTTTTCCAATGATTCCAAAATACTTTGCTTTACATTTTAGTTCGAATATTATTATTTCTGAAAGTGAGAATGTGATCTTTAATAAAGTGTCTGTAGTGGTGAATAGGTTAGTTCAGAATTAGTGACAAGAAAAAACAGTTATTAAACATAAAATTGAACGGCATAAGTTGTCCTGTCTGTGTGTCTGCCCTGCCCGGGGAGTACTCTGCTTGTATTTTCGGCTGTGTAGGACAGCCTTTGGGCCACCCACGACTTTGCAAACAAATAAGTGGTCTGGTAATGGATGGATGGAAACTCCATATAAAAAAATTACTTAGTACATAAGATCATTTGTAATGAATATTTGCGTTTATTTTTAAACGAAAAAAATGCTATTTTTTTTTTACCATTTTCTAATTCTGTTTAACCCTGTGAAACCAGTAAAGTGACCTAGAAATAGCAAATAACTTCCTCATCAAAGTTTGTTACTCATAATGTTTCTACAGGATTAAACATGTTTCTTGTGTTGTAAAGCATAAATCACAACACATACAAACCAAAACTTTATATGTAGTTGAAATATTAGCTTTAAATAAGTATAAAACATTTCACAGACTGAACATATGTGAAACATTTATCTTGAAAACAAAAAAATTGAATACTTGTACGTCTGTCAGATGTAACCGGTTAGCACAGACGTGGCCAGCCATTGTCCTGGAGGCCCCAGTGCAGGGTGTTACTTCAGCCAATTTCTGCTTTTTGAATTCTGTTTTAATTGAATCTTAATGTCAATTAAACATTTTTTTGTATAATTATTGTGTGAATCCAGTAATTGTAAAGAAGCTTTATTAAATATAAATAAGAATTTTAAAAGCACTAAAAAGACTTAGTATTATTTTATTTAAAAAATTTTAAAATGGTATATTTTAATCAATTTCTTGTTAATAACTTAAACAGCTACTTAAGCATTCTTTGTTATTGGCGCCTGTTTCTGCTACTCGTTAATTACAGTTCAAATTCAATTAATAAAAGGTTTGAATTAAACATCTTGCTGAATTATTCATACATTTTCTGCTATAATTCTTCAGTTAGAGAGATTGTAATGTGTGCTTTATAATTATGTTACTAATCATAAAGCATGAGTGTCTCTCTTTTAAATTTCTTCATTGTAACTTTCAATCAATTTAAAAACTAAGCACAGACAAATGATCACGGAGAACGAGAATAACTAATGATGTAATTGATATTTAATTAAGATAGCGGTCAAATTTAATTAATGGAATCGGCTGAAACAAAAACTTGCTCCCACTATGGCTCTGCAGGACTGTGGTTAGCTACCCCTGCTCTGATATGCTGAGACTATAAATATATATGTAGTCACAGTGTGACCCAATTATTATAATCAATTGAAGTCTTAACTATTATTAATAACATTATCTTTTATTACATAGATTATTTTTGTTATTAATTTCTATTAGATATATATATATATATATATATATATATATTTTTTTTTTTTTTAAATTCCAGAGGGAAATTGCTTCTCTGCATTTAACCCACCCCCTGAGGGGAGCGGTGGGCTGCCAGTCACATGCAGCACCTGGGGAGCTGGCGTTGAGTATCTTGCTCAAGGACACACCTGGTGGATGTGAACAAGGAGACTTCAGCATCCCAGCCTGATATTCTACCCATTGAGCCACCAGGCCACATTAAAGGGTTAAATTATTAAAAATTAAAGGATATTACACAATTCAGTTTGTATATTCTGTTCAATGTTCTGTCAACATTGAAGTTTTATTAAGACATAGCAATTTTTTTTTTTTTTTTTTTTTACAAGGACTTGGACTGATGGATTTAAGAGCCACAACATGCATGATCATTCAGCAGGAAGGAGCCACCTGTGTGGAGTAGAGACCTCCGTTTCAGGCCAGATTACATAGATACAGACCAACATCATTCACTCCACTTAATTTGTTTGCACCAGTTAGTAAAGCTTTACTGTGTGAAAACTGCTATGTCTTTCGGAAATCAAATTCAAAACACTTAATTGTCCCCGAGGAGCGATTAAGGAAAGGCAGTTTATTTATGAATCCCACAGTTTGTAGCAGAGTTCAAACGATTGACTACAGCAGTCAGATAAGTAAAGCACACGATGGCATACATTCTTCATGAAACACTCTTTAAATAAGTCAATGGATATATTATAAATCATGTCTGATAATGTTGTGCGCTGCATCTAACTTGTTACTTTCAGTGCAAACCCTCCACTGTATTATAAAATAGTTACGCAATAACATGACTTAGAATCTCTCTCTCTCTCATTGTATGGTCTTCCCCCCGTAAGAGCACACCCCACTGGTCTACGATGTCTTCAAAACTCTTCTCTATGTTGAGGCTTGAGTTATATGCAGTACCAAAACTGACAGCAGGTGGCGCCAATGGATCTCTGCAATAAAAATCTCGAAGAGTTTTCTCTTTAACTCTCTTTTCATATTATACGTATGTCTTTCAGCCTTTCTTATGGCAGCTGAGTTCAATATTCATATTGTACTCACATCAAAATCCTAATTCACTCATTTCCCTTACACTTATCTATGGAAGGTTTGAGGGTGACATGGTGTGTATTTCAGTTAACACAGGGCACAAGACCGAGTACAGGCACTTACATAAGGGGCAATTTGGGGTAGCCTCATGCATTTTGGTACTTAGAGGAAACTGGAGTACTCACAGGGTACCCATGTGTGTATAGGGAAAACACACACGGTGGGATGCGAAAGTCTCCTGGTTCCACTCCCAACAAAGCAAGCCGCTCTGTCTTCTGATAATGTCAGCAAACTGGTCTGTCTCAATATTTTGTTAATCTAAGGAGGTGTAGGTGTAACGTTCCCAGGAACAATGGGCACAGAGGCGAGGGTTGAGTCTAATGTGCGAAGGGGTTTAATACAAAAAAATGTAACAAAGTAAATAACATAGGTAATCTATTACAAGGACCGACAGCAAACGTAATAGCCTACAACAACTGGCAAAGGACTAAGACAAACACAAGGTTTAAATAGAAAGGAGTAGGTGATGGGACACAGGTGATCATGATAACAGAATTAGCCCAGAAAACTTCAAGTGCAAAGGAATGCGAAGTGAAAAGAGAAAACAGTGGCACCTAGTGACAGATCACCACAGGTGCAGGACGTGACAGTAGGTTGATAAGGGTTTCAATTTGTGTTCCTCCAAAATCCCATATTGCAAACACTGTAAACAAGGCATGTAAGGGTTTAACGTGTTTTTATTGTTTTTGGAGGTGCTGATGGTTAAACCGCCGTACAGCATCCTCATTAACCTCTACTCATCTAGTCATTTTGTTTGAAACTATTGAAATGCAGTTTGGACTTGACCAAGGATATTTTTGTTGGAAATGACCATTTAAGTTAAATTAAACAGTATTGATCAGTATGTTATTTGATATATATACTTTCTGGGGGTTCATTTTGTGTCAATTTAGTGTAAAAATAACTCAAATGTGTAGACATTATTACAGCATTATTGATGCATTCGATTGTCTGCATGTCCTTGTGTGTCTGATTCCCAACTAAAATACATCAAACATTCACGTTTCAGTAATTTACTGCGTCTATGCCATTCATCATTGCTACTAAACTGTATATTAAATATGTAAACGTAGATTTGAAATACAATAATTTCACATTTTGCGAACTTCTGTCGTTTTATTTTCTGAACAGGGGGCTAAACTTTAAACCGGTGAACAGAAGCCGACGTCATTTCGCGCTTTACTGTGTTTATACAGAGCTGAACACCGGCACGGCCACTAACACACTGTCAGAGTGAGTGCGCTGGAAGCGGCTGCGCATGTGGTGAGGAACTGAGCTCGGGAGCGGATTTTAAATCACTGATCACAGGATTCCATTTTGAATGGTTTTCAGTCGTGCATAAGTTTTGGTAAGTGATGTAAATGTTTTATGTTTATTCTTCATATTGAAATGAATATGAATATTCTATTCGCAACCTTTCACTGACAAAGTGACAAACCGATTTTAGAATGTATGATATTCTTAACGGAATATTAAATTGTGTTACTTCGACTGAACAAGCGGATTAAGTTATTATTGCTGTCATGTACAAATTGTGTTAAGCAACAACAATAATAATAATAATATTAAAGCAAACACAATTTTGTGAAGGGGCTACAACCCGCCTTATATCTGTGACGTTTTACATTTCCTCTAGCTCATTCTAGTTCTTTTAATCTCAGCAGTACATATACGAATAAATAAAACGTCCAAATTACTAAAGTTTGGTCACTCCACGTGAGATTACAGCAAGCGCCTTTGATGACGCGGAGAAGCGTGACTTACTTTACATGACTGTGGAGACCATGTGTGCACCGCTGTCGTGTATTAAATTCTCTGTTGCATGCCTGATTGCACTAAACGTGTTGTACTGTTATGCATGCTGTATGCAGAATGAGCGACTGTACTGGTAACAATAAAACATTTCAAAATCAATAAAAGTTGCTTTCCTGTCCAGTAATTACATTGCATTTGCACTTATGATGCATGCAATAAACTGCTAAACAACTGAAAAGGTATTTAGCGTAATGCTGCTTAAATATTTGTGGGGCATCAGAACTTTGAGTCTGATGGAAACATTTCATTTCAAAGACTCGGAAAAATAGTTGAAATAACGGAGAGGTGCTGAACATTGATGCTGATGGTTCCAGACAGTTGTTGTGGTAGGAAGCCAGTGTGGTTATATGGACCTCAAGGTTTTTCCACCCAGTGGAATGTTAATTTTGTTTGAGTGAGTACTTACAGACTCAACAGCTTCCACCATGGTGAGTAGAAGGCTTTAAAAAAGAATTTCATTAGGAAAACTCGGAGTACCAGAGCTCTGCATGTAACTGAACCAGAGATCTTGTCTTAACTCCTCAGCACTGTTACTGGGAACGGGAAGAAAATTAAAGCAGACACCCTGAACACACTCTGAACATCGTTTGCTTTGTAGTTATTGCTTTCTGTGTGGATTAATAATTAAACATAAAAAACAACCACATTTTTTTCTGAACAAAAAAAATTACGTAAATTCCGTTTTTTAATTTTATATAACTTTGGCTTGCCCGTTCTCTATCCCCTGCTTAACTTGTATGCTGACTGCAACTTCATTTAGGAGAGCGGGGAGCGGGGACAAATAAAAATTATTTGCCACAGTATATAACAAACTACAGAAGCTTTAGCTGTTTTCTTTACAAAATGCACAAGTGAAAACATTAATACGTCCAGAACTGCAACTGACAGCGATCAAACGGAAAGATGCTACCGCATCTGCATTAAATCGTCATGACTGCAGTTAAACACAGTCGTCTGTAGTCCGTATAAACACGTGTTTATGGCTCGTATTAGACCGCAGATTTGCTCTTCGCTTTGCAAACCAAGTAAGCTAACTTTTGGGGGGAAAAGTATTAACGGCAAAATAGTTGGTTCAATTCAATTTATTTTATATGGCGCCTTCTACAACAATTATCCTCAAAGCGCTTTACAGAACGAAGTTGCAGATGTTACAGAAATAACAGCAGGTGGATGTTACAGAAATACAGCCAGACAACAGCGGAGGAGAGGAACCAAAAACTCCACAATGTGGAGAAAAAACCCTGTGGGAGCTCAAGGCTGACTGGCTGCCCAGCCCCTAACATACTAACATTACAGAATACACAGTTTATAATGGAGACTCTGAATGTAAATGGCACTATAGAGTCCTTCTGTGCTCCTTCTGTGGTTTTGGTGGAAATGACACAACTGCAGGACAGATGTATTTTATGTCAAAAATAGCTAGAAATTATTCTATCCATCTAATACTTAAATATTTACTTTATGCTTCCTTAAAATAACCATACGGCAAAAACATTGCAAACAAATGTACATTTTCACATCCCAGGATGTTATATATAAAAATCTGTTAATTTTTTAAATAAAAAATGACTTGTGCTAAATTTATTACTAAAGAAAGACATGCAGTGTTTTTTCTTAGATGTCTGTGTGGATGTACAAGGTCCTGTATGAAACCTTATAGTGTTGGTGTAATTGAAAGTCACTAAAGTGTGCAATTGAAAGGGTGAATGATAGAAGTAGAACAGTGGTGGATGCTTATTTTGTTGGAGACTGACAGATGTTGCTCCTGTGTCATTTCAGTTTGTAGCTGTTCTGCACCATAAACATGTGGACCTTGACCGTCTGCATGAGTTTGGTGTGGATGATCACAGGGAGGCCTCAGTTTCCTGGTAAGCTTGTTGGTGGCACAGTGAAATAAAATGTAAACTGGAGTAACAGTCTGTGTACGTTGTTCCCTGTTCATGCCCTGTGCATCCTATAATGCAATTCAGGCAGCAGCGGCCACAACCGAAGATGCAGATATTGAATGTATGGATGTACCGTGTACATCATGGAGACGACAGAGTTCCTTCACATGTTCTTAAAGGTATTCAGAAGGAGGCTTTTAATTTCATCACGTTAGACAAGACTGGGAAGTTCCTAAATGTTTTGTGTAAAATATTTTTCAAACTGTATTACAGTGGCACACAGAAACCATATGGAAAATACAATAAGTGTTTTAAATTTCAAAATAAATATAACAATTTTGCTCAAATTCTAGATTTCAATTTAAATTAAATTTTAAAAATAAGATGTAAATTAATACAGGCTTTGATGGTTTTGTCTGAACTAACAACAGTGTAAAAAATATTGAACCACAATAGTTTTGAGTGTTTTGTTAAATGAATATAATTTCAGAAAGTTGATAGAAGCATCTGGAATATGATGACCGTATTATGTGAATAAGAACAGATTGGTAGGCTGTGTTTAAAGGATTATGGCAGATGGAAGGTAAGAAGCTTTGAATCATCAGTTAACGGGCCATTTAAAATGGCTACACTGTCATTTAAAAGACTTGTCATATTTTACTGATAGGCACAGAGATCACGGTTTGCTTTTGGACCTGGATGTGTACTGCAGTCACATGGCTTGGCTTTTCTCTGTGGAAACATCACTGAATGTCAAGGGAACTGAAGATAAATTTTAAGTGTGTTTGTTGTTCATGGGCTCTTTTTCAATGTATGTAAGACAACTGTACAGTGTCTCTGGGCTGTTACGTCACTCCTCCAAAGTCACAGGCTTTAATCTGGCTCTGAGCATTGTGTGTGTGTGTGTGTGTGTGTGTGTGTGTGTGTGTGTGTGTTTGCGTTCCTGTGTCTCATGCTGTGTCAAGGTCCCTGACTTTGTTCTTTGTGACCCCTGGAATCTGATCCAGGATTAGCACTGGAGACATTCAAGAATCACTTTATGTAAACCTGTGAAATGAAGCTAATTTCTGAACTGCTTTGACTTTAAGAGGTCACTAATAAATAAAGTTAAAAACTAAAGTGAAATTAGAATGGTAACACCTGTATATTATTGAAAATGTGTTGCCTTTTTAGAAATGTTAAAAATGGGAATGTGTGTGTGTTGTTACAGAACGTGAGAAAAGTCCCTCATTCTGGAACTCAGGTGCTCAGATCACGTTGAAACGTGCCCTGTCACTTCAGGAGCTGAACAAGAACGTGGCTAAAAACCTCATCCTATTTCTTGGAGATGGTGTGTATACTCATATTTCACTCCTTTCACCCCCCCCCCCCTTCATTCAGGGCTTCTGTCTTTTATGGCCGCACCAGCAAAAACCTAAGGTGCCAAGGGCTGGAAAGGCACCTAACAAACAGAAGATGAACCACCAGAGAGAGGCTCTTTATTGTATGGTTCATACATCACTGAGAAAAATGTAATAATGCCAGAATTGTTTTTTCCTCTCTTGTTTACTATTCTTTCCTGCTGAAATGCTGTATGGACCGGTGATGGAAAGGCATGGGAGTTTCCACGGTTACAGCAGCCCGCATCCTAAAGGGTCAGCTGAGGGGTCAAACTGGAGAGGAAACAGATCTTGTGATGGACAAATTCCCCTATGTGGCACTTGCCAAGGTATTCAGTTCTGTTCTACTGTTCTACTGGTCCGGCAACTACGACAGAAATACTTTTTTGAAGTGTAGATGTTTCCTGTATAACTATATGTGAAATAATCAAAAGTATATAAATAATAAAAATAATTGAACCATTTTATGTAAACATAATTCAGAAAAAAACTAAAAGGAAATAATATTAGAAAATGATCAGTTATAAGTGTTTGAACTTATCAAGTATAGGTTTCTGTTGAATTTTATGTTATCAGCATCTGTTGTAGTTACCAGTTATAGGTGTCTGTTGAAGTAATGACTTAGCAGTGTTTGTTGAAGTTACCAGTTACTGGTGTCTGTTGAAGTTGTCAATCATCCCAGGCCTTGGTTGGTCTCATAAATCCATGTGCTTAAATTGACAACTTCTGCACCTGGTACTAATGAGGATCTGAACTGCTTATCCTACAGACATACAACACTGATGCCCAGGTGTCAGACAGCGCAGGGACGGCCACAGCCTACCTGTGTGGGGTGAAGGCCAACGAGGGCACGGTAGGGGTGAGCGCAGCCTCTGTGCGTGGCCAGTGTAACACCACCGCGGGCAACGAGGTTACCTCCATCCTGAAGTGGGCCAAAGATGCAGGTGAGTAGGACACAGGTGCAAGAATCACCTGTGTAAGGGTCAGCTGTGTAAGGGTCACCTGTGCAAAGGTCAGCTGTGTAAGGGTCACCTGTGCAAGGATCAGCTGTGTAAGGGTCACCTGTGCAAGAATCACCTGTGCAAGGGTCAGCTGTGCAAGGGTCAGCTGTGTAAGGGTCACCTGTGCAAGGATCAGCTGTGTAAGGGTCAGCTGTGCAAGGGTCAGCTGTGTAAGGGTCACCTGTGCAAGGATCACCTGTGCAAGGGTCAGCTGTGTAAGGGTCACCTGTGCAAGGGTCAGCTGTGCAAGGGTCAGCTGTGTAAGGGCCAGCTGTGCAAGGGTCAGCTGTGTAAGGGTCACCTGTGCAAGAATCACCTGTGTAAGGGTCACCTGTGCAAGTGTCAGCTGTGTAAGGGTCAGCTGTGCAAGGATCACCTGTGCAAGGGTTACCTGTGCAAGGATCACCTGCGCAAGGATCACCTGCGCAAGGGTCAGTTGTGCAAGGGTCAGCTGTATAAGGGTCACCTGTGCAAGGGTCAGCTGTGCAAGGGTCACCTGTGTAAGGGTCAGCTGTGTAACTGTCAGCTGTGCAAGGGTCACCTGTGCAAGGGTCAGCTGTGTAAGGGTCACCTGTGCAAGGGTCAGCTATGTAAGGGTCAATAGTATTAGGGTCACCTGTGCAAGGGTCACCTGTGCAAGGGTCACCTGTGCATTCAAAACCACTTATCCTGCTCCAACATTAGAGTTTGCTGAATTAACACACGTGAAGGTTTTAAAATGATAGCTCAGTGTGTTATAGTTTTATTACAGTACAGTGGGCTGTCTTCAGCAGAAGCAGCCTACTGTATGAAGTAAAGTAGTGATAAATCAGATCTACTGGAGTAAGAAGTTCAAAGTCTGACAGATGAGCCAGTCGTTTTTGAGTCAACTGAGTCATGAAAAGGTTTAAAATTATAAAGGTGAGTTCCTGAAGAATGCTTGTTCTCTAAGGCACTGTTTATATTTCACAATCCCAAGAGTAGATTTACGCAGTCTGTCTTCAGTGTAACTCCCCACAGGTCACCATGCAGCACAAGGCACTCCACTCGTGTAAGGGCAGGGTTATTGACCATGCTAATCACTACACGTGTACCAAAAAGCATGTTGTGAGAACTAAACAATAAATATACAGAAATAGAAAATAAACTCATCAGCAACACTTTAGAACCAAAAGCCTGTATGCAGAAAACTGTATAATTCTTGGCAACAGGAACAGAAATAAAAGTCCCCCTTCCAACTGGTTCCACCAAGAAACACTGGTTCCACCAAGGTATCAAAGCAGCCTGACACACACACACACACACATACATATACATATATGTAAACACTAAAGAAACTCTGTAGCACCCTAACTGACAATAGCTGCTCTCGGTGCCACCACTAGGCACGTTCTTACAAACATGTTTTATGTCTTCTCTTTCAGGAAAGACGACTTTTTGTTTTTGAGACTCTTTTTTTACGTTTTTTGTTTTTGAGACTCTTTTTTTAACTCTATTGAAGAATACTCAGAATGGAGCTTTTATAACAAAGCTTTAAAAGATCTGTATAACAAATGATATTTTTGAGCTTTTTGCTGTTCAAAGTAAACCACGTAAAATTACTCACCAAACACTGCTTTTAAATGCATGCCTTTACTCCTACACTGACAGGCATTTGTGTTTCTGTACAACAGGAAAGTCTGTGGGCATTGTCACGACAACACGCGTGAACCACGCAACACCAAGCGCAGCCTACGCACACTGTGTGGACCGTGATTGGTTTTCAGATGGAGAAATGCCTCCCGAGGCCGTGGAGGGGGGCTGCAAAGACATTGCTCGGCAGCTGTTTGAGAACATCCCGGATATTGAAGTGAGTCCTTGGGGCCTCAATATCTCACCCTTACTTCCTGTCCAGTGTGTGATGTGCTCAGAGATTCACTTGTTCTGTAGCATTGATAACAGACATAAGCTTGGGGTCTGACAGAAGAGTGTCTGTAATGACATTAATGATCATTAATGATAAACGCGTCTGAGTTGAGCACTGAGAACGTCTATCATGTCTATACTAACTTTCCCAAGTCCAAAAAAACAATTACATAAGCAACAGTTGTTGTTTTCAACATGATAAACAGAAAACTTTCCAACATGCCAGCATGAGATGTAATTAAATTTTTGACTGTTAATATTGATTATGAACACCTTTTACCATCTTAGCCATCTGTGTTAACTGCTTGTAACACAAGGGTTAAACATTTTAATGTTCTAACAGAGGGTGGAGAAAGAAGGCTTTGAACCCATCTCAACAGGTACAACAGAAACAAGGATTAGCACACTTACCCTGACCCCAGAGTTCAGCTCATTGTTCTCATAATTCTGTAAGAATTCACAGCAATGTGCATTACCTGTTTAGGGTTTATACTTGAGATCACGAGCAGACCTTTGATTTTGTAATGTAATACTCTTTGATGTATTTTAAATATCAAATTAGATATTAGATTTCAAGTTAATGCAAGATCTGTATATGGAGATTATACCTCTTTTTGATTTTCATGAACTAAAGTTCATCCCACAGGTTAGTTAAGTGCCCTGCATTCACTTATAGGTGATCATGGGAGGTGGACGGAAATACATGTTCCCTAGGGACACGTCTGATGTGGAGTACCCTGGGGAGAGGAGACACATGGGCACACGCAGGGACGGCAGGAACCTGGTGGATGAGTGGAAGGACAGAGTAAAAAACCAGGTGAGACAAAAGTAGGAGTGGGAGGACAGAGTCAAAAACCAGGTGAGACAAATGTAGGAGTGGGAGGACAGAGCCAAGAACCAGGGGAGACAAATGTAGGAGTGGGAGGACAGAGTCAAGAACCAGGGGAGACAAATGTAGGAGTGGGAGGACAGAGTCAAAAACCAGGTGAGACAAATGTAAGAGTGGGAGGACAGAGTAAAAAACCAGGTGAGACAAATGTAAGAGTGGGAGGACAGAGTCAAGAACCAGGTGAGACAAATGTAAGAGTGGGAGGACAGAGTCAAGAACTAGGGGAGACAAAGGCTGCTGCTTGACCAGCGCATTAAAACGCATTCTGATATGAACAGAAAGAGCTACTTCCTGTCTGACATGTGCCCTCAGGGCTAAGCCCAGCCTACACAGCAGGAATTGTGGGTAAAGAATAGCAATGCTCACATGGACTTTGTTGACTTTCCAGAGAGGCCACTATGCGTGGAAGCGCGATGAACTCTTAGCCCTGAATCCAAGCAGTGTGGATTATATTTTGGGTAGGTGTTGCTGAAGTATTCTGCTCATGTGGCTAAATTGTGGGAGAAAATACAGGTTGGAACTGAAGCATACATGCTCTGGCACATGCAGGCAAGAGGAAGGGTGAGTCATCTGCAGGGTTTGTCTGTTTCTTTATATACCGGTAGGTCTTTTTGAGCCAGGTGACCTGCCATATGAGCTGGAAAGGAATTCTGATACAGACCCCTCCCTGACAGAAATGGTGGATTTCGCCATTAAAGTCCTGAAGAAGAATCCACGTGGGTTCTACCTGTTGGTAGAGGGTAGGTGAGCCCTTGCCTAGAGAACATCAACGTCCCAGGCAGGAAGCGTTAGCCTTTTGGGAGTTAAATGTGCGCCTTCCATTTATATGTAAACTGAGACATTTTCAAAGAGCCACAGAAGAGCACCATGACACCATTTACCTACAGACCACAGAAGAGCACCATGACACCATTTACCTACAGACCACAGAAGAGCACCATGACACCATTTACCTACAGACCACA
>JABJVR010000087.1:692999-718115 GCA_025773905.1 Chitala chitala
GAAGAGCACCATGACACCATTTACCTACAGACCAACAGTAATACTATTAAAAAGAAACACGGTGAGCTATTCTGTCAAGCAGTAGAGCAGTACTGAAAACATCTGGCTGTATTAATGCATGTACACCATTGATTGTGGGAGAAGGTGTCAGTTACTCATAGTTCATATTGTAATGTGTTAAATAACGACCCACTTCATGGTGACGGTGATTAATGAGCACCTAATAAGGACAGTGTCAGCAGAGACTGTCTCCTCTCTTTCAGGGCACTGTTGTAGTTCAGCGAAGCCTTACTGTCCTTTGACATGTGTGACCATTTGCAGTCCCCGACCCCCTGTTACCAAACAATACAATGTGCCTCACAGTCCTTACAGTTAGACACCGTTGTGTAATTGTGCTAATTAACACAGTGTTCTAGGTGATTCAATCACAAGAACAGAAACGCCCCACTGGACAGATCATGGAGGGGCACCTCAGAGCCTGTGGGAAATGATGATGGTGAAACTTTATTAGCAGGCTTTAGCTGGTGGCACAGAGGAGGGGCTACAGTAACGATGTGGTCCGTGACAGGGGGGCGCATTGACCACGGGCACCATGAGGGCAAGGCCAAGCTGGCGCTCCATGAGGCCGTGGAGATGGACCGAGCAGTGGGTCGAGCCGGACTCCTCACCGACCACCATGACACACTGACTGTGGTCACAGCCGACCACTCACACGTCTTCAATTTTGGGGGCTACACGCCTCGGGGGAACCCTATCTTTGGTATGTGGAGAGCAAAACACAGTCCTGCCTCTCTAACTGTGAATTATGACAAATCCCACTGGTCTTGTTAAATCCCTCCTAAATCCCACTAACACACACACACACATCAGCTTTATGATGTGCAGCATGGAGGGTTCTGGAATCCACCTCCCATGTCATTTAATTTCAGTGAACAACACATAGACTGGCCACACTTATGAGCAGTATAGGTGACACGTTGTTCATTTGCTGACTGTGTGACAAACCATCAGTAAAGGCTTGAGAGATAGTAAAGTGGTAGGAAACTTATGGTCCTTTTCCTCTACACGGTACTGGCTCATCTCAACTCAAGTCTACTCAACTGGTGCAACTGTTTGCTGTTTGGTTGCCGATGACAGAATCCAGTGACCAGTTACACTGAGGGGGTACTATCCCTGTCTGCAGTGGAAAACAGAGAACCTGGTACCAAAAGTGAGTAGAGTTGAGAAGAGTCAAGTTGACCTAGTACTGTGTGGTGGTAAGGTCCATTAGTCTTCTCAGGTGTTCGTTCTGATCCAAAATGCCTGCATGCCTGATAGATGTGTCCTGGTCCTCTGTCCCCATAGGACTGGCCCCAGTGCTGAGTGATGTGGATCAGAAACCTTTTACCTCCATCCTCTATGGAAATGGCCCAGGCTACAAGCTAGTTAATGGAGGCAGGGAAAATGTGTCTGCTGTTGACTACGGTATGTGACAGTGTAACGTCCATCACTGCTTAGTTAAGAGATGCTGACAACAATGTCCTGGAAGGTCACTGATGTCAGACCGGGGTTCACCTTGTTCTTCAGCCAACTTCAATAAGACCGGCCACTTTCAGCCAAACATCAAGCTACCTGTCTCTTTCACATTCTGCCACTGTCTCACAGCTGAAGCCTACTATGTGTCTCATAGAGCAGAAGCCCTTTCTGTCACAGAGCTGAAACTCTTTCATATGACTCAATCATAGAGCTGAAGTCCATTCTGTCTCTCTGTCACAGAGCTGAAGCCCATTGTTATCTCCTTGGACGTCTTTGGAAAGTTTTCTGTTTGTACTTCCTTGTTGAAAAACTTTTCAAAGCCATTCATTCTGTCTCTCTGTCACACACCTGAAGCTCATAGTGTGTGTCTCACACAGCTGAAGCCCTTTGTGTCTGTCTCACACAGCTGAAGCCCATTGTGTCTGTCTCACACAGCTGAAGCCCATTGTGTCTGTCTCACACAGCTGAAGCCCTTTGTGTCTGTCTCACACAGCTGAAGCCCTCTGTCTTTCTCCTGCAGAGCAGAACAGCTACCAGGCCCAGGCTGCAGTACCCCTGCGCATGGAGACCCATGGGGGAGAGGATGTTGCTGTCTTCTCCAGGGGTCCCATGGCTCAGCTCCTGCATGGCGTTGTGGAGCAGAACTACATCCCACATGCCATGGCCTACGCTGCCTGCATTGGGCAGAACAAGCGACACTGCCTCTCAGCCAGAAACCGGGGCCATCAGCACACCGCAGTCCTGCCAAACCTGGGGGCACTTTTGATCTTCACCCACATGTTCTGTTTCTTCTGACAATACCTCTCTGGATTCCAGCTCTGATCATAGAAGAAAATGATTTTTAAAAGTGATATAGCTTTATAGACCACAGGTTCACCAATATAACAATGTTCAGACCTGAGCTCCATGTGTTACGTTTTGGATGACGGATTATGTTTTGAATGATATGTATTGTATTTGGCCGATGTAGTGAGTTTCAGTTCATTAGAGTCTGAGTGTTGCTGTTGCAGAGATGTGCCAGGGTGTTATTAGACTTGTGTAAGAGAGAAGATGACTGTACAGCATCCCAACAGTGCAATTAGACTCCAGTCTATGTTGATTTCAAAGTATAGCCACTGTCTGATTCGATTTGTCTGTGTAGGAGCTCAGATGTTGATCATATTGTCATGCAGCCCATCCTTCGAACATCAGACTGCCATATACGGAGAGACACAATTTTTGTTGCTGAGAAAATCCGTAGTTGCCCATATTTTGTATTTTTGTGTGTGCTTTTGTCCTACATTTAAGTACTGATGCACACACACGTTGTCCAACGTGTGCTTGTAAAAACGACACATGCCTCCTAAGCTGTTAGTGAGGAATCAGGAGAGAATGTCGGAGCAAACCACTTTACACTGTGAGTGTCTCACACTCCTTCAGTGGACACAACACGCTGATCAGTAGCAAATTCGGCTGTTCTATCACACGCCATTTCCTGTGCACTGATGTGCCGGAGTTCTCTTTCAAAGCCTTCCTGGTAACTCCGTCGTATCTCGGCAGAAGTTTTTCCCTCGTCTGCTACGTTTCATCTCTTTCACCCGTTTGCCCCAGTGTGTGAGACATTCGTATGGCTAGTGTGAAATGACACAATAACGGGCCCTACAAAACACCTGCACACTAATAATAATAGTGACGATATTCAGCCAGTCTGTTGCTGCTGAATTCTGCTGTGCAGTGGGTAGACCGCACTTTGGTCAGTAGCTGTGCTGTACGTAGGTTTGTGTTACAAGCTTTTCAACTCACTTCCAGTACAGGGTTGTTATGGATGATGCCTGAGCCACTGGTGTAGAGTTCATTATGACAATGGGAGGACAGGATACTTATGGCACCAGATCCATCATATGATTAAAGAGACCTGGATGCATGCTAAATGGGGAGGGCAATTCATTAGGCACTTGGGGGGTCGGGTCCCCCGTGCTCTCCTCCAAAGTTATGTTTATAGCCAGACTTGACTTTAATTAAGGATCTCAACTCTTTGTAATACTGTGTATGGAAAGCCATATTGATCACGACCTATTCAAATGTGCTGTTAGTATCCTGTACATCAGTCGCTAATTGAGAAACTCGTAAATCTTTTGTTGAACATATTGTTTCTATTTAAAATGTATAAATACGTTTGTAGCTACATTGTAAGCTATCAGTGTTATATAAAAAAAATTGATAATATGCTTAGATAAAGATAAAACATTGCGGTCCATATTAAAAAGCCATACTGTAAAATATTTAACGTCTTTTAGTGGAAATCATTTTTTTAGTATTTTATTACAGTATTCTGGTTGTAAGAGTGTGGCGTTGTAGATTCATATACATGGACATTTCTGTTAGGTGGGTAACAGTCTGGCAGACATTCTGATGCTGGCACGGGTAGCGAGAGTCCAGTCAGCACGGTGTACAGCACACTGTGGTTTATTGTTTAAATTTGTGTTGTTTTGTATTGCTCCTGGTTGTGGGGAGCTCTGGGTTTGTATTCCAGTCAGGAGCATTTCTTCATTCTCAGATCAGTGTGTTTACCCTTGTGTCGTGGTTGGTCTGGTTTGTTCGCTGCCTTACCCTGGATATCTTTCACTGTCACTTTCTTTATTAAAACCTTTTTGGGGCAAACATCTGTACAGTTTGTTCTTTCCCAGAGTCATGGCAGTTACACCCTAGAAGGTGCACCAGTCCATTGGAGTTGTAACACACATGCGTTTTCACACACTGTGGTCATTTTAGGGTCGACAGCTGACATGACCTCCTTTGGGATTGTGGCAAAGTCAGAACATTTACATTCATTCATATAGCAGACGCCTTTGTCCAAAACGACTTACAAATGACACATATATGTTACAATGAAACTGGTTCTCTGTATTTAACCATCCCCTGGGGGAGCAGTGGGCAGGGTTGTGGAAATTTTATATCGATGAGGTTTGAAATAATAACTCTGAAACAAGGTTTCTTTTTTACTGTTTATTTTCTTGCAAAGGTTCGTTCACACAGAGCATATAGCTGTCTGCTAGAAGGAACCACACAAAGAGGGGGGGACAGGGAATTTATGTGACAAGCCATTCCCATTCTACATGATTACATATTGCAAAGTATCATAAAATATGCAAATTTTAACAAAATAACAAAATATGGTAATTTTAGGTGAGGATGAGACAGAAAAGGAAAATCAGGAAGCTGAGGTGAGAAACTGCCCTCCATCGATTATCTGGGAAGTACATCCGGAAAGGACATCTACAAAGGCCAGACAAGAGGGACAGACAGGAAGGACAGGCAGGAGGGACAGACAGGAAGGACAGAATGCTTACACAAAATATTGGTATAGTCATTTCTAAAATTTTCCATCACAGCAGCCAGCCATTATTAGGTGCCCAGGAAGCTAGCGTTTGAATGTCTGACTCGGACACACCTGGCAGCTGGCCTACGGACTGAAAGCATTATGTCACAGTGCTACCTACCACGGAATTATTTACAAAGTTTAACCCAAACAGCATAACTATGTACAGCTAAAATCCCTTTGAAGTTTGCCAAGCCCCCTTTTAGTCACCTCCTTCTTGGACCTGTACTATGTTGTACACAGATATACATATACAGGTTGAGCACCTCAGACCCGCTCAAGAACCAAACACATGGAGTCATATGAATATTATAATGAGCTATAAGTTCAGATCATGATGTGGCCAAGTGGTGTGTGGAATAGCCTCGTGTTACGTTTCAGTTCAGAGAAATAATATGAAAAGCTGGTTCTATCCTGGGGAAAATGGCTAATTGGTCGGTCAGCGTGGTCGGTCAGCGTGGTTGCTCAGCGTGGTCACTCAGTGTGGTCGGTCAGCGTGGTTGCTCACTGTGGTCACTCAGTGTGGTCGGTCAGCGTGGTCACTCAGCATGGTCACTCAGTGTGGTCGGTCAGCGTGGTTGCTCACTGTGGACACTCAGTGTGGTCGGTCAGCGTGGTTGCTCAGCGTGGTCACTCAGTGTGGTCGGTCAGCATGGTTGCTCAGCGTGGTCACTCAGTGTGGTCGGTCAGCGTGGTTGACCAGGTCTTCACATGCTGTGCTCTCATTGCATTTATGTTTTTCATGAATTAACCAAATCTTTATGGGGAAAGACAGAAATATCACATATTAATATCTACATGACCATCAAAAACAGCTCCATTTTACCTGTAAAGAGGTGAGTGTTTTTAATTATTTTAGTGATTCACCAGCAGCCCCGGAACTACTGAATACCTACAATGAAAAAGGGATCTTACCTTCAAACTCACCCTCAGCAGATGAACTGTACTTTTAGATCAACTTCACTTTAACCAGCCAGTGAGATAAAAATAATTCAGCCTGCTGTAAACAAACTGTACCAATTTCAGAAAGAATAAAATAATAAATAGGCCTATAAAAAAACTTAAAAACAGAAAATCACACCACTGAGGCCAGAAGAAACCTACATTTACAGAAAATGTGTCATTAACCATGTCCTGGTGATTTGACAAAAAGACGAGGCCTGTATTATACTGGCTTTTTCCAAAGTGAGGTAAGTGGATATTTGCAGAAAATGGTATGTTTATTACTGTCTGTTTTTGCTTATACTGGCTTTTACTTTAAACTTACCTGGGTGTTCAGTTCATTATTTTTCAGACTGTCACTTCTGAGAACAAGACAGGCACCAAGGGTGACACTTAATGGAATTCAATGTTAGCATGTCTAAAATGTCCAGAGGACATTTTAGAGGACTGTTTTCTTGGAATATAGCGGTAGTCCAAATTTCCAAATGGAAGTAACGGTAAAATATTTACAAGGAGGCAACATCCATAACTACAAATTTTATTAAAATTCAATATTCTGTGTTTTCTAACACCATTTCAAAAACATTGCGATGAATTGATCTAATATTGGGGAATAAATATACACGTAAGTATTTTTGTATAAGTGGATGTGTTAATTAACTGCATTTATAAAAGTGACGATGGTTGGTAATATTAACATCCATGTGATGAACAAAAGTTCAAAGTTGAAAGAGCACGCATGACAACTCGCAATAAGAGCCTCCTATAGAAGCGATTCTTATGGTTTTTGTGTTTTCCATTTGAATCCATATACAGTGGACACGTCATTATGGGAATGCAGAGTCAAATTAAAGGCAATTCGTAACGCATCACTTAATGTGTATCATACCGATAAAACTTTAAACATAGTACATATTAAGTGCACTATTAACCGCTACATACATTTTACATTAAAATGTTTAGTCGACAGAGAAAATTGATGTTAGCGTTTTTTTTCCCCAATTTTGCCAGTTATTTGACCAGTGTAAACATTTTTATTTCAAACAGACTGTCCTCCTCTGGCAGTGTTAAAGCTAATATTATTAATAATAATAAACATTCCTAATTTTATTCTACTCTTGGGTGAATTTTGTTTATTATACCATCCAGAAAGCTGGAGGCTAAAAGCTTCACTGTAAAAGACGATGTGCCATCATCGTTTTTTATGCCTTGATGCATTGATGCAGTATTTTTCATGAACTTTGACAACTGCTGTATTCTTCCAGTGATTCTCCTGAAAACTTGCAAAATAATCTTTTTACTGATTTTCCGCCAAAGTGTGGTCTGATACTTCAAGTACTGATACATGAGCTCTCATAAAAATTCACTTTGGAAAAATAATCTAGAATCTTTTTACAAAGTAATCCTGACTGGGAGCTGGATTATTAAAGAATGCTGGTTCTGCATTCATGGTTGGTTAAACTTGCACTGTCCAATTGTCTGACATTTTATACACAGGTGTGTCCACAGGGACTGAACCACAGGTGTGGGTAGGAGTGAGTTTGAATCTAGTAGGTGCAGGCTGTAAAAATCAGTCCCATGCAGACTTTAAATTCACATCTCAACAGCTACAGACACCTGACATCACACTTTAAGGGCCAGCTCTCCCAGGACCATCACAAAGGCCCACAGACGTGCTGGGAGACTCTGATGTGTCCTGCAAGGCCTTCGGGGAGATGGACTGCTTGTGTGTGTTGGTGGGGATACTAGAACTGTAGAGCCTAGAGCCTGCATGGCTTTGGACTTGTACTGGGACAGCTGATCTGCATGGCCTTGGGCTGGTATCAGGACAGCTGAAATACATGCCCTGAGACTGGTACTGGGACAACTGATACGCAGTGTGGTTGCTAAGCTGATCTGTAGGACCCTTGACGTGTTCAGGAGTAGTGCTCAGTTCGGCTCAGGTGGGCTCACCAAGCACCAGCTTGACTGGGTTGTGGAGTTCGCAGCCCAGCATAAGCATTGCCAGTATAAACCCTGTAGACTCCTGAGCTGCCATCCCGCAAGCCCACAGGACCAACAGTTGATGCCTGTCCTGGCTCGTGCTTGTGTGTGAGACAGGGGAGCTGAGCGTTGAGTCTTGTTACACTGTGCCACTAGGCTGTTGGTCTGCAGGTGTGATGGAGCAGCCGTTGGTCTGCAGATGTGATGGAGCAGTTGTTAGTCTGCAGGTGTGATGGAGCAGCTCTTGTTCTGCAGGTGTGATGGAGCAGTTGTTAGTCTGCAAGTGTGATGGAGCAGCCGTTGGTCTGCAGGTGTGATGGAGCTGTTATTAGTCTGCAGATGTGATGGAGCAGTTGTTAGTCTGCAGGTGTGATGGAGCAGCCCTTGGTCTGCAGGTGTGATGGAGCAGTTGTTAGTCTGCAGGTGTGATGGAGCAGCCGTTGGTTTGCAGGTGTGATGGAGCAGCCGTTGGTCTGCAGGTGTGATGGAGCAGCCGTTGGTCTGCAGGTGTGATGGAGCACTCCCTGTCTTCTTAACTCCCAGCAGCTGGCAAACCTGCACCATGACTGCAGACTTGAAACTCCTGCCATTGTCACTAAGGAGCTCCTAAGGTGCTCCAAAGCAGTAGATGAACTCATCCACAAGTTTTGGGAGAAGATAGGGGAGACAGGGGTGGTTAGTGTCTTAGACATGCGTTTAGAAGTCACGAGAAACAGACTTGATCAAACACAACATGCCTATAAGAGCTGCTGAAGATACAAACTGCAGCTCAGAGAGGAAGATGGGGCCCTTCGCAAACTAGGGTGACCATGAGATTCCTGACAAAGCAGCCAGACGGAAATGGAAGCAGGTTGAAGCTCTCAGCTTTCAGAAGGTTTGATCTGGATTCTGCTGGTTCACTTATGGGTTTCTTGAACCTGATACCAACTTGAGTGACACAATAAGTGGCACTACCAGTGGTTGCATATGGGCAACACTGTGAAAAGTGGTATGTATGTAAACTCCCATTCCACCACCCCACCAGTGTGCCCTAGGTCAGCCAGATAAGAGTCAGTGTGCTGCCAATAAGGACTGAGTTCACGAATGTTATCTGTGGGTATTTGTGACTCCAAAGCTGTTTATGGCCTCACATTTATGAATTTATAATCTGCCAAACAGCTAAATGTTCACTTTGCCTTTTAGCTGATGTCATCAGGCTGGTAATTGATGGAATATGTGACACATGGATGGAGAATGGAAAACATTTCACAAGAAAGGTGTTAAATAAAGAACGAAAAGTCTGTTCGTGTCAGGAATGTAACCAGACGTTTCTGGCCTTTCATGCCTTCATAAATGCAATATTGGAGACCTTTAACTCCCTCTGCTGGCTAAAAGCAGTTGTTTCTGTAATCATGGAGAACTCGAGGCTTCCGTTACAGGTAGGTTTCCTGGTGAAAGCTGCTTGGGTGCCCACGGTTAACTCATTGTAAGACATATGTGAAATGTAAGTTGCAAACCCACCACAGTGTTTTTAAGACTTTAAGTTTTAAGACTAAGTTCAGGGTTATATCGTACTGATATGAATGCACTGTGACTTAATAAAAAATAATCTGTTAAATTTCTCGTAAAAAACATGAGAATTTTTTCTGTAGAAAGGTTTTTGCTACAGTATTTTTTGCATTAAAATCAAAAGATTGATTAATTCATATTTTCCGGCTGGAAGTCTGCTAGTTTGAGCACGTCTGGCCACAGTGGGTACCTTTACCATCAACGTGTTCATCAGGTCCTGTTTTAGATTGTCATTTGGCACCACTTTAAAAAAATAACATATGAATTAGCTGGAGTCTGAGAAAGCTACGTTCACTAACAAAGACGGGGAAAAAAAATACAAAGAAAATAACACACAACAGGTATTTTTTGAACGAAAGCATCCTGAGCAGCTGCATCCCTGCCTGGTTTGGGAACTGCATCGTTGCAGACCGCAAGTTTCCTTGACGGCACAGTGAAACACAAAGATGAAGAAACCTGTAGGTGAGATAACAAGTAATTTCAGCTTTGCTTTATCTAACTGTTACAGGAGATAATGAATCAGATAATACTGACTTTCTCGGAAGACTAGAAATAAAAATGGCAGAGGAGTTTTTGCTGTGCTAAACTGCTAGTTCCTTGTGACCTTTCAGTGCATTTAAGTTAGCAGGTGGTTATACTGAATCACTGAATTAGTTGCTGAGTGATGTTTTATTCAACACAACAAACATGTGCCTACATATGCATATGGACATTTTTATGGATGCACTTCAGGTAAAGTAAATTTCTCAACTGGTATACATGTAACCTTTCAATTACAGCTTCATGTAATTTACATCAAGCTACCTGCAGATGATGGTATACAATGTTTTCTAATGAAGGTAAACAAGTATATTATAACAAAGAGCCTACACACTTGCAAATGTGTACTATATTTTATGTAATTTTGTTGGCTAAGATCAAAGGTCAACTTGATTGAAGAGGTGAATTTCAGAACGTCACCCTGTAGGCAGTTGAAGATGGAGAAAAGGTACATGAAGGTTAGGTTCATCAGCCCCCAGGCATAGAAGGCAAAGCCCCAGGTAAGGCCCAGAAGGATGGAAAGGCCGGTGATGCTATGCAGGTCCTGCATCATAGACAGATGCTGGATGTTGTGTGGGTTTCGGTGCTTGATCCGGCATAGCCGTATCAGGACTAACACAAACATGGTCGTACATGTTACTGTTGAGCAGGAACATCAGGCAGAAATAGGCCACCACAGCGACGTAGAAGGTGATATCATCCTTAACCCAGCAACTGGGCGGAAACAAGCAGAACAGGTGTCAATTATTGAAGCTTTAATCTGTTTACCTGGATTTACATGCTAACTCTTAATGCTGCCTTAGTAAACATCACTGGATTATGTCACTGAACCCACTCTGCTTTGTGTTGAAAACCCACCACGCACAGGGAGAACATGCAAACTCCACACACACAGACCCGAGACGGATCTCCTTTTGAACTCAAAAAAGTGAAAATGGGTTGAAAAATATCTCAATGCATCGCCTTTTCGTTCTCTCGTAGTTATGCAATTTGTTATGCATTGTTATAGTACTATTTAAACAGTATATAACCGGTTTGTGTCCGCCAGCCTAATTTATCTTCAAATGAGAGACAAATTTACGGGATTGAGCACGAAAAAAAAACTGTTGTGTTTTAAAACAAAACCGAGATAATGTTAAGGCGTAATAAGGGTTCATGAGTTCGCGTGGTGCAGCCACACAGACCGGACAAACGAGCCGTGGAGATCTTCAGTATTACTCCTGTCTAAGCGTCAGTAAAAGCATTGTGTGCATACAAAACTCTGAAAGAACTTCACACAATTATGGTACAATTTCCTATTTTTAAAAACTCTTTACGTTTTCCTAATTTTAAATAAATTATAATAGCATGACTACCTAGTTATATTACTGTTACGAAGGCCACAAAAGAGTGCCGTGACCCGGATTCGAACCGGGGTTGCTGCGGCCACAACGCAGAGTACTGACCACTATACGATCACGGCGCACTATTGGACGAAGACCGAAGCAACTCGCTCTTAAAGTCTGTCTAGCGGGGTTACACAACCGCCGTAGTCCAAAAACGTAGATTTTGTTATACAAACTTCCATGTTTCCAATAACCAGTTTATTTTCAGTAATGCAAGATGGACTACGTTTGCAGTCTGCTAAAAACAGCGGGACGCACATTGTAACGTCTTACGTTAAAATTTAGTTACCAGGGTTGTTACAGTGTATGATTTTGAAGTTGTGGTAACGGGAAATAAATCTGGGCTGTGAATTAGTTCAACTTCCATTGAAACTTCCATAGAAGTTTATTTAAAAATGAATTGTCTACGAGGTATATGTCGAAGCGCCCGGATAGCTCAGTCGGTAGAGCATCAGACTTTTAATCTGAGGGTCCAGGGTTCAAGTCCCTGTTCGGGCGTGTGTCGTTTTTAGTTAGCAGTGACTGTATAGGTGCGCTGCAACCTCGCCTGTACGGAGCGCGGCCAGCGTTACAGCGTTACAGCGTTACAAAGTGTCGGTGAAGTACGACGCCCGCTGTGGCCGCAGATTAAGGACTAAGACCTTTTTTAACAACATAAATGTTGAAATGGCCTGTTGAGAAAGATTTTAAAACAAATCTTCTAAAAATCCGTTCATTGTATGATAGTATTTGTGGGTGTTGTGTAGTGTTGACCAGTCGTTGTATTATTCGTTGTTTAAAACTTTAATGTCTGTATTTAACTATTGTTGCATTTTAATTGTTATTGTAAATTATTAAAATTTTGTAAATTTAATATTTGTAATGACGTGAATCCAGTTGTGAATTAACTGTGGAGAAGAAAAAGAAGAGAAAACGCTATAGGAAAGATTAGGAATAGCGGTGTAACCGATCTGGGAGATAAAACGGAGCTGAACCATTGAAAGTCTTAAAAAATGTTTAAATTGATCCTGTAGTGATCTGAAAGCCAGGGAAGAGGATCTGGGATCGGTGTGACGGGATCGTGTTCGCGTGCACCCGCTAGGGGCGTGGCTGCAGCCTTCTGCTTACTAAACGAGCAAGGGATGAAAAGTAGTTTTTCAAAATCACAAAGGAAATGGTTAGTAGATGTATTACAAATATGATGCAAATGGAAAAAAAACAGTTTATTAGAGCGACTCAGAACGAGTATTTATGATATTGCAAAGGATTACAACGAATATATACTTTCGATGCAGAAATCAAGTGGTATAATTCGCTCCGCCACTGTAATGCCAGCTCTGCTTTTCGGTCGAATTATTGTAACTACGCTTCAAAGCTGAATTCGCTGAGAAACTGGGTTTTCATTGGAAAACACGAGGCTACGCTGTTTAAAGCGACGCATTCTTACTTTTACGTTTAAACGTAAAAGGAAGCAGGCGTCTTAACCTCGCGTTCGCTTGCGTATCGTTACAACAATGAAAGATACGATTCTTCCTTAGATGGAAGCTTATTTATTTTTTGGTGTTTGGTGAAGCAGTGATTCACGATGTGTAGAAGCTGTCGGTACATCGATGCTGTATTCTGATCACAAGGTGAACATTGCGACGAAAAAAGATAAACCTGTTTATTCTGTTATGAGAAACACCGTCCCAGTGGTGCAACAACGTGTCACATCGGCACTTTAACAAATACGAGACACACTATCGAAAATCAACAGCGATAATATGAACGCACAGGAAAACAAGCCCTGTTTGTATATAACATCTTATTGTCAGTTATCCATTTTGCAATATTGTATTTAATGTTGTGATGTCTGCTATGCCCAGACATAATGATACGCAGGAATTGCACTGTACTAACTAAGGATCTCTTATTGCTTTTGCATGAAAGGACAAGTGGTTGTAAAACACACAGTAGCACACATCCCCCCAGCCTGGTGGTAAGACAGGGGTGGAGCAGAGGTAGGCAACGATATGGGTTAACAAACATGTAGACGGTGGGGAGTACTATAGGGCTGTTTACACACTGCTGCTGTCGGGAGTATGCAAATAATCCCCTCAGAAGAAAGCCTTCTATACCAGTTCAATATAACAACATCTTGGCATATTCACTTGTAAAATGCTCTAAAACACACAGGACTGTCAATACAGACCCAATTTCTGAAATATGAGGCACTGTACTAAGGAATATAACTAGAGGTACTGCACGTTCTCCTTGTATTTGTAGCAAACAGTGACGCAGATAGAGTCAGCTGCTGCAAACACAGCGGTCTGTAAGAAGGATCTCATCCAGAGGAGTTAATCGGTCTGATTTCTCCATCAGATTTACGTAGAAAGGGAAACAATTATCTTTTTTTCTTATGCTTTCCAATCTCTGTAATCAAAATGTGTAATAGTATAACAGTCATGAAACTTCATGCACTCATATTAGAAGTATTGTAGTCCTTAAGAGATGTAGGTACCATCAGAAGGTGAATAAAATGTTGCGGTTATTTGATTTGCCCTGTCTGTGTTTTTCCTAGCCATTCTGTGGTTTGTACATATAGTCCCTCCCTTTTCTGCTGCACCCCCCTTTACAGCGCCCCCCCCCAAGAGCCCACACCCCTCTCAGACCACACCCCCTTTCTGCTGCCTGCATCTCTGCTGTCTCTGTCTGCCTTACTGGTACTTCTCTCTCCGTACGTGTTCGGGCAGCCTCATTCTTTTCTCCAGGATGTCGGGCCCTCTGACCAGTGCAGCTTTCCTCCTCATCCAGCTAACCCTCCTGCTCTATCCAGCCCAGCACCTGGAGGCCAAGGTAAGGGGGGTGTGGGGGAGAGGCTGCACTGGGCCAGGTGTACACAGCAGCACTCCGCTTTGCTAACAGTGCGTGCCTCCCATCTGCTTTGAGCCGGATGCAAGAGTCTAAAGGCTGCGTGGCAAAAATACCTGTAATTAGTAATTAGTAATTTATTCATTTAGCAGATTCCTTTATCCAAAGTGATTTACAACCTGGTTTAATATCACGATATTCCATTTGTTTTGCTGATTAAAATGGTGGAA
This sequence comes from Chitala chitala, assembly GCA_025773905.1. Taxonomy (NCBI): domain Eukaryota; kingdom Metazoa; phylum Chordata; class Actinopteri; order Osteoglossiformes; family Notopteridae; genus Chitala; species Chitala chitala. The sequence goes on from JABJVR010000087.1 coordinate 707,330, forward strand.
ACTGCAAAGTACCTGTTCTGTAGAGGTGACTGGGACTGGGACTGGTCCGAGGTTTAGCACAGTTTGTATTTATGTACGGTGACGTGCATTTTTGTGATAACCTTAGGCTGCTATCGATGCATTGAAAGTTCCAAAACGTGGATTAGAAGCATATTTGTGATAGACATTTGTAATAACGTTCGTTTACGATTGGGGTTGGGTTGATAACAAGAGTAACGTGAGGAGCATCTCGGTGTCCACATACATGAGGGAGGAGACAAAACATGACTGCTAAAAATCAGAGCCTAATGCTGTCAGGCGTCTGTCTGGTGCTGAACTGAGGAGGGATCCGGGGACAGAGCTGATGTGTGTATTCCTGTCGGCACTGCCAGGCAACAGTAGACATGATGGATAAGGTGACGGGGGCGGACTTTCATCGGAATGATTGTGTAATGTGAGCTAAGAGAGGTTGAAATGAAAAGCACAGGTGGAAGTTATACAGTGTTGTCTGAGTTACACACATCACAGTGAAGTTACACACATCACAGTGTTGTCTGAGTTAACGCTTTTGTTTGAAGAGACAGCGGCCCGGCTGCTCCCAGAACACATCCTGTGATAAACTGCATATTAGAGTAGAGGCGCGGGGTTTGGACTAAATATGACACACGGGCTGCTGGTTAAACACGACTGCTGTTTATACCTCACATGCTGCGTCACAGTGACAAAGGGCAATGTGACCGTGTGTCAGTGTGAATGTGAAGGGTGTTGGCACTCTACTGGGACAGGGTCGTGTTCGTGCCTTCACCAGGATTCCTGGACCCTGAGCTGAAAGCAGAGCGTGTGTGTTCAGCAGCTCTGCAGACCCTGCTGGACAGTTATGTTTATACACCACTGAAGTTCTAACTGGGCTTACAGCAACGTGATGTTCTGCAAGCAGAGGGAAATGGACCAGATGAGTTGTCAGTGCTGTTATCTGAGTGCAGTACCAGCTTGAGAGTCGTGCTCAGGTAAAAACACTGCCAGGAACATATTTGAATTGTTAGTTCTATTTTGAGTGTGTGACCTATTAAGAAATTAGTTACAGTCATTTACATTTTAGGATAATGATTTTTATTGATTTATTTATTGTTTGTAATTCCATGTTTTGGTGTTAGAATAGTACATGTTTTGCTAGGTGGTATCAATGAGGGACAGGAAGGCACACACAGGAGAGAAGGGTGGGAGAGGGGTACAGAGGAGAGGAGGACAGGGAGGAATGAATAAAGTGGAGGAGGAGGAAGAGGGAGTCAAGGATGTCATAGCAGCATTTTGTGTCTCAGTGTTCCAGCCAACTCCCCGAGACTTCTCGAAGCAGCGGCTCCGTCTCTGTACGTCCTCAGCCTGAATGAGCAGGTCCCTCCTCATGCTGGTCTTTGTCACTTTGCCAAAGTCCCTGGTGGAGTTTACTGTAACTCCACTTGACACATTAAAACTGTGTCACCTTCGCTTCTCTGTTCTGTTGCTTTACAGATTGTGCACTCCACTCACTGGTGTGTGCTTCATTTTACTGTGGTTTTTGTATATCTCATTTTGTGGCCAATCATTTTTGTTGTATATTCGACCAGATGCTGTTCTGAGTCATATTGTGAAGTTTGTTTCCTGCTTGCTGGGTATCATGTGGCATTTTCAGTGCATTTGTTTTGTAAATGAATAAATCTTCATTCACTCTTTTTTTCCTGTTCTAATTCTCATTCAGCTCTCATAGTGCTCATGTCATAAACACTCCCAGTCTTTCTTATGCTGTTTGTATACATAACAAGATGCTGGCTAATAAAACATTACAACTAATAATAACATTCAATGCATATTATAAAAACATAAGTACATATAACTATGTACTTATTTCCCAAATTTACTGACACAATTCATTTTTCAGGACCATGGATAGTTACCTATTTGTGAATCAGAATTACAGACTCATAAAAATGTATACTTTTCTGTATACTGTATGTTTAATCACATTTGCACATAAATATGTGCTGCATATGAGTCATAATGGATCTGCGTAATTGTTGTAAACACATGTTAAACATTAGTCTGCAAAAATGCGACAATGCAGAGCTGCACTGAGGAGACGCGATTGTGCAGATGTCTTGCAGCTGCCAGTGTTTTCTCAGTGCAGCACTAGGTTCAGGCTTGGAACACAAGGTTCCATGAAATCAATACCAGAGGAACCACTATTCAATTAACAAGGGACATACTGTTGGGAACTAGAGGTGCGCTGCTATGGCAACCGGCTGCTGAGGCCATCCTTGCCACCAGCCTTGCATCAGAGAACGGCTTTCACACATCTCGCTCTGGCAACATCACGTCCTGGGATGCACGCAGATTGAAAATTGACCAGAGCTTAACACTGTTTAACTCCAATGGTGTCTCTGTCTAATTCTTTATGGTGTTTGGAAGTTAAAATTAAATATTTTTTTCCCAATTATTTAAAAATATCCCTTTATATGTATCTGAACATCGTTTCTTTGGGCCTCTGCGTACAGAGATTTGTGTGGTTTGCAGTATCAGCTCACCGGTAGATACAGCATGAAAATAACCCATTTCTCCAAGGACCTTCTCCATATACCTTTGCACCAGCATTCTCTTTCTTTTCCTGCAAAACACCCCTTTGCCTTCTGCATAAATTCACTGTTTTCATGGCTTAGCTGATGTCCATGAATCTGGTAAGAAGTCAGCTGCAGAAGATGGTACCCTTCTTGGAAGGTTATATTTAACCCACATTACACCTGACTGCTGGGAATGTAGGCTGCTGGAGGCACTGATCTGAATCAAATGAGATGAAAATAGTTCAGCAAGCCATTAACAACGGAAGCAGAACACAGTATAATAATGCGTAAAAACAAGTATAAGAAGCAATAAGAGACAACTACAGGAAAACACATAACTGGATAAGAAATGACTACAGGAAAATACATAATTGGATAAGAGATGACTACAGAAAAATACACCATTGGATAAATACATAAATATTATTCAAAGCTCAAAAGGAAATGCATAGGATAATGAGCCCATATGATCACACGCTAGCTATGTGGTTGTCTGTAGAAACATATCCTTGGGGCATATTGATCTTCCTGTCAAATTAGACAAATTTCCTCAATTACATAAATTCAGTAGATTTCAATAATTGCCTCATTGTGGTCTGAACCAGTTTGAACACCTTTAGATTTAATTAGGCTTTGGAGTTCCCTGAAGGACAACAATTATATTAAAGTAAAAAGGAAAAAAAAAAAGTATTTTAACCAGAACTTGTAATGCCTCATTAATCAAAATCATTTCAATAATTTCTATGTATTTCATGACGAGACCAAATCAATATTACGTTCACCTGTAAGCCTTCAACTGGAACTTGGAACGCAAAATGTTTTGCCCTGTCACTGTATCCTGGTGTGACTAAATATTCAACAGATTGACAACCAATCACAAGTGAAATGTTGACATGTCTGTTCCATATTCAGAAGCTAGAAGCCAGGTCAGAGTTCCGTGGACAGGGGAGGAGGGCAGAGGGCTAGGACAGCCCAGTAGTTGGACTTGGCCACACTTCCAAATTGGAAAAGGAACCGTACAGACGTCACAATGTGTCATGGTGACTCACTGTTTCTCTGACTCACAAGGACTCGTGGGACTTGAAGGAATCCTGCTCTTGCTCTCTTGTACGTCATTCAGTCATCCATTATTAAATACCAAGCACCGGAGGCTTGTTAAACACACACAAGCAGCTACAGCATCCAACGTTAGCAGTTCCATCACATCTGCTAGGCAGAGACCCAGCGATCGCAGCAAAAGCTGAATTATTAGGCACCGGGTCTCCTGGGGAAAGGTAGAAAGAGGGTCCTCAGTCAGACAGTAGCAGCTCAGAGCCAGTTCTCAATGGACACTAAGCCCCTTTTAAATCAGTCTGTTACATACAACTTATCACTAGTAAAGGCATTATTTTTATCGTGTGTGTGGAAGATGCGGTGAATATGAAAATATGACTGGATCGATGCCATCACACTGAGCAGAGTCCTGTTTTTTTCCCAGAATCCTAACCTTTATGTCACCACTTGGAGGAGAAGGTCGCAGCTTGTGTCTCTGCTCATTAAACCCATCAGGGCTTTATGGTGTCCATGGTGTGTGCTCCACATCCCTTAATGACCCTGAAAAGGTTATTTGGGGATTAAGAGAAAGAAAAAGCCACCTAACAGTGCAGCAACACACCCCATTGTTTTGGAAGCACTGTCTGTCCTCACTGCATAATTAATTCTGTTTCTCGTTAGCCCTGGTTTCCTACTTGTAGGTCTGGATCCAGTCACTCACCAACCATACATATTACTTTTTGCCACCTGTTGTATTTTCACACCCCCTATCGCCAGTGTGGAGAAGACCTTTTTCCAAGCTCCTAACTGACACTGGTCTGACATTCTGCCACAATTTCTTCAGCTGGAGCTCATTGGATACACCAATCCTACTGTTCATCTTTCCATCAGGCTCCTTCCTCTGTCTCTCCCACACTGAGGCCCTCAGCGCTCAAACCAGCCAGTCTGCGTTATTTCTCAAATGCACACAGCGACAGCCTGACTTACCGAGAGGTGTTCTGTTGGAGAAACAATGCCAGAGAGGCCCATTTCTGGAGCTCGCGAATGATTTATCTCACTTCAGTTCTCTCTTTATGCCAGAGTAGACATGTTCCTTATTGCCCGTGTATGTTCGTGTTTGTGCGTGCGTGTGGAGGACCAGATGCCTGTTCTTCTATTGCTAACGTGTGGATGAGGACATTCTCACCGTGAGAGGGTGTGATGAGGGTACGGGCTCCTCTGCCGTACTGAGCTCAGTGATAATCTCACTCTGCTGACTCATCCCAAGCTGAGAACACAGGAACAGTTGGCGAAGGAGGCGGACCTCTCTCTTCCATCATTCACAGAGGAGACGGTCGCCCGTCTGCCCACTGATCTGGCAGCACCAACAGGCACCAGGCCACAGAGCAAGCACCTTCACCTCACACAGAAGACCAGCTGGACCTTGCTCAGTCCCTTTCCTACATCGAAATCCAGGCGGTCAGACTAAAGAAGACTAGAGGATGTATATGAGATGTGCTACACACACGTTCCAACAATGATACACTCAGCTTGTCTTTATGCTCAGTCATGTCAGGTGTCGCTGTGCACTGTGTAAACCTGCGGAGGCCTCGTCATCAGTTGTAGTTTATTTACATTTTGACTGCCTTTATTTGATTATAAGCAGCTGATCAGTGTAATAAGGCAGTAAGGAGAGTACTAAAGCCGTGAAGAAATCTCTGAGCAAACAGCATAGTTAGGATCTCTTACACACACACACACACACACACACACACACACACACACACACACACACAGCAATGCTGTCCTGTGTGTTCTCAGCACTATGGCAACAAAACTGGGTGTGTATATATGAGGCATCAGGCTGGTTGGCATAAGACTGCAGCAGTTTACTTGGCTGCCGACATGTTAATATGTAGTTTTCCTTCTGTTGTGATGCGTTCCTGCTTTCAGTCTGTATTCTTGTGACATTTATCCTTTTTGACATTTATGCTGAAGGTACTTTGAATGCTGTTGTGCTTATATTACACACACATTAGCTCAGTGTCTGAAAAGCCTATAATAAACTGTGAACCTTCTCATTCTTGCAATTCTGACAATATTAAGGTATTAATTACATACGAAAGATGACAGCGGAGCACCGCTTTGCTTGGTGGAAGTTCTCGTTCTCGTGGAGTTTCTGAGAGGCATCTCAACATGCATTCTTGTAAAAAAATTAAGGATGATTAATAGTGTTTTTAAAATGTTCAGTACTAACTGCCAAGCATAAATTTGTTAATGACTTTGGTGCTGTTTCACAATTTGGTACCGTACACTATTTATCCCACTGTCAATAGTCATGAAACCCTCTTTAAATGGAGAGGTTGTTATGAATCTCTTCCCGTCAGTCCGTCTGCTCACCCCACAGATGTACCCTTGAATCTCATTCTCTCTTCTCTGTTTCTCTTAGCCGTTTTCCAGCTCACGTGCTGGAAGGAACCTAGATGGCTCAGGTGGCGTCCTTCGTTTTCGCCGAGAGCTTCGAGATTCACTCCCATACGAAGCCCAGATGATGTCATACCCACAGGTGGCTGGTATGGAGGGGCAGGGCAGTGAGCTGCTCTACCAGCCAGAGGGTTGGAGAGGGCAGGGCTTAGGGCAGGGTATAGGTCAGGCTCTACAGCGATTGGTTGATGATGACCGAAGGCGGGATCAGGAGGCAGCCTATCTTGCTGGCTTGCTCCGCCTGCTGAGTGAAGGAGAGGCCAATGTGCAGAGGCCTGGAAAAGCAGAGGATGAAGAAGAAGAAGAGGGAGAGCTCCAGGGGCCATATCCCCCTGATTATGATGAGACAGAGCAGGGTATCAGCATGACAAAACCCCAGGCCTCTTGGCAGGGCCTCCTGGACCCTCAGCTAACTCAGGCCCTGCTGAACCGCTACAGACAGGACAGGCTGCTACAGGCAGGGCTTGCCCCAAGTGGGAGCAGGGTTCTGGAGAGTCGCGGAGACACAGGAGCTCCGGAAAGAGACGAGGAGGTCCTCAGGTAGGTGAACACTCAGGTAGGGATACGCCTCATTTAGGTATTATTACAAAGTTAAGCCATTATTAGCAAGGGCCTCAAAGGTCATGGCATAAGATTGGAAAACTCTGTATTAGTAGACGTCAGTTCGATTCACTCTGTTTTTGTATCACACCTTTCACAACAGAGTTGCCCCAAGGCACTTAACAGAAGTGTATGTACACAGCATGTGTGTGTATAGGTAATATGACTAAGTGAGGGTAAAGCCAGATGACAACAAAGGAGGGAAACCATAAACTCCTCCATGTGGAGAAGAAACCTCTGGGAGTCCAAGGTCAGCTGGTTGCCCATCCCCCCGGGCACGCTAACCTTGTACAGAACAGAATCAATATGAAAAACATCAGTATGGAGTCCATTCACATGCAGGATGCAGGTGGATATCTCTGTAGGCTGACAGGCACATCCGTGATGCTACGCTGCGGGTGGCTGTTTTAACAAAGCAATCTGCTCTAGTGGTACCCTGAAGATCTGAAGTGGTGCTGGAGACACACAGTTACAGAAATTCAATTCATATCAATTTATTTTTATAAAGCGCCTTTCACATCAATGTGTCTCAAAGCGCTTCACACCAGAAATGCAGATATCGACGAAGAAACTGTAAGAATTAATACAAATGAAGCCAAACTGATGGAGGAGAGGAACCAAAAACTCCACAGTGGAGAAAAAAAAACCTCCATTCTAATTGCAGGTGTATGTACAGGCAGATCCCAGATAACAGTTAGCACACTCAGATACCCTATCTATAATTAGGAATAGTCTGACACAATATTTTGAGATTTGAAAATCTAGTTGTTTTTCTTACCTGGCCCATTATCATCCAAACCTGATCTTGGATAAGGTTACAGCGTATAGATTGGTGTTTACTTAACACAGTGTGATACAAATGTAATAATATATAAATTGCAGTTTCATTTTGGGTCTTATACACTCATCATCCAGTTTACCTTGCTTTGTCCTGTACCTAGGTACCTTGTTGGGCGAGTGCTGTCCAGTCTTGCATCCGATGCCCAACAGAACAGCCCACCCCACTTATCAAAGCGGGACCTGGGGGCAGTGAGCAGCGTTGTGGCTTCGAAGAGGTCCCGACGTTCTGTGGACTCCATCCCGCTCCAAATGCCCAGCTCTGAGCCGTCGCTCCTGAGAGTGAAGAGGCTGGGTGAGGAAGAAGACAAGATGGCGGGCGGCCCAGCCGCCGGGGTCCACCGAGTCGCTCAGGTGGGCCTTCAAAGGATGAAGCGCATTGACAACGACCTGCCGCAGGGAAAGCTGGTCCGCAAAAGGCGCGCCCTGACCTATGACCCCAGTGAGCTGGCTCAACGCATCTTACAGTACCTGCCTGAGTAAAGCAGGCAAATGAGATGTGTGACTAACTTCTGTCCGTGAGCGTAAACATAATACACTGACGTATACACACACAAAATATCAGCTTACAAGGAGCTAATCAAAGCTAATCAAAGCTCCAGTGAAAGTTTGCCTTTGTATTTGTTGTGTGTCTTTTTTATTTTCTTCAGAATAAATGCATCTGACAATACCCAGCGCAGTCTCAACTATACAGGGGATTGGCATGGAAACCGTGTGGTGGTTTTAACAGGAGCCCTTTCTGATAATCAACTTTTTTCATTAAGCAGAGTGTGTGTAATATTCATCTGAGTGCCATGTGTCGTGAGGTGTTTCTTTCCTAATGGCTGTAAACCCAGTTGTGGTTAGGAGCTGAGGGTACAGCAGTGATTCAGTTTCATGGACAAAGTTTCATATCAACACCCAGCTGGATCCCTGCCTGTGGCAACACACTTATTGCTTTCTCATTGTTCTTTAAAAATGATACCCAGTGCTATGAAATCTAGAAGCTTCAATTAAATTTTGACTTAGATTAGAGAAGACTTTCCTCTGAAGTGTTGTAATCTGCCCCAAGTCTTTTTCCAGACTTTTTGGCCAGAACTATACTTTTAAATAGCTTGTTTGCAGACACTTGTAGACGGATTTTTTTCTAGCACGTTTCAGCAAGGTTGTAGTGCAGACTCGGTAGTTACGTGATGCTGCAATGTGGTGTGTGTGACCCCCGGGGTCCTCAGAAGCTCACCTCCACAGGTGTGCAGTTTTCCCTCCTACCCTTCATTAGTATGTAACCTTTTAACCTTTAGGTGCACAGAACATACTAATTCACATTAGGTAAGCAAACACATCTGGGTAATGCATCTTCTGTTCTTATTCTTACTTTGCCTTGGTGATGTTTCAGTGTTTTCTTTTCAACCTTGGGAGTGTAATGGCAAGTAACATCTGAAGGACCATAGATGTAGGCATACAGGCATACAGTCACAGTCAAACTAAAACCTACCACATGTGTAGTTAGGAATTTGTTATAGTAAAGACAGGGGATACCAGTGTTTACAGGAGCTGTGAACAACTGACTTTAACCCCATTTTTACTGTAGCTACTTTAGAATGTTTTTTTTAACACGCCTTCTCTTTGTTTAACAGTCAAAATGATCCTCAGATGTGTCTTCATATTTTAATAATCATTTTATGCTGAAGTGTGCAGGAACAACTAAATTTCACCAGGCGCTGATAACGTTATTTATAAAGAGGAAAATCATTCTTTTATTGTTCACGAGCACTTTCAGAATTGTTATATACACAGCACCAACAGAAAGACTGCACCAACACAGAGACTGCACCAACACAGAGACTGCACCAACACAGAGACTGCACCAAGACTGCACCAACACAGAGACTGCACCAACACAGAGACTGCACCACAGAAAGACTGCACCAACAGAAAGACTGTACCAAGACTGCACCAACACAGAGACTGCACCAACACAGAGACTGCACCAAGACTGCACCAACAGAAAGACTGCACCAAGACTGCACCAACACAGAGACTGCACCAACAGAAAGACTGCACCAAGACTGCACCAACACAGAGACTGCACCAACAAGACTGCACCAACACAGAGACTGCACCAACAGAGACTGCACCAACAGAAAGACTGCACCAAGACTGCACCAACACAGACACTGCACCAACACAGACACTGCACCAACACAGAGACTGCACCAGTACAGACACTGCACCAACACAGACACTGCACCAACACAGACACTGCACCAACACAGAGACTGCACCAACACAGAGACTGCACCAACACAGACACTGCACCAACACAGAGACTGCACCAGTACAGATACGGCACCAACACAGAGACTGCACCAGTACAGACACTGCACCAACACAGAGACTGCACCAGTACAGATACGGCACCAACACAGAGACTGCACCAACACAGACAAATGTACAAGCTGCAAAGCTCCAATAACAGTGATTGTCAGTGAATTTATTCTAAATTAATTGTGACCTAGTCTTTTCAGTTGTTTTGTTCCTCATTTGCTTGCTTGCAAAATGATCAGTGCTGAATCTCTTTTGGCTCTATTATTCAGAAACGTGACTTTGTCTGTCTGCTTGAAACCAAATTTTCGTCACTGTTTAGTGGTTTTATGGAAAGAAAAAATTGTGATTCCACTTATAATCCTTCAAGTTTTTTTTTTTTCCACAAACCGGATCACAAGACATTGTGATCTGTTTGCATTTCGTCTTAGTGAGAGACACGTGTTTAATTACTGCTGTTTTTTTTCAATGTGGCATTAATAAACGGCCTTTAATTGCAGGCATGTTGATTTCAGGGAGTGATACTGTGGTAACAAAGACAAGGAAATAAATGCTGTGTCTGATTCGCCTGCTTTAATGGGCTGGCAAACATATTTCTGTTCACAGAATCTAATTTTTAATACAACACATTTAGAATCTCAGCATGACATTTCAGAAAAGAAAACTGGTCAATATAACAATAGCTTCGATATCCTGTAACGCTGCTGCGTAACATTGCTGTGTAACACTGCTGCGTAACGCTACTGTGTAACGCTGCTGTGTAACGCTACTGTGTAACGCTACTGTGTAACGCTACTGCGTAACACTGCTGCGTAACGCTACTGTGTAACACTGCTGCGTAACATTGCTGTGTAACACTGCTGCGTAACGCTGCTGTGTAACGCTGCTGTGTAACGCTACTGTGTAACGCTACTGCGTAACATTGCTGTGTAACACTGCTGCGTAACATTGCTGTGTAACACTGCTGCGTAACGCTACTG
>JABJVR010000087.1:718215-746045 GCA_025773905.1 Chitala chitala
TGCTGTGTAACACTGCTGCGTAACATTGCTGTGTAACACTGCTGCGTAACGCTACTGTGTAACGCTGCTGCGTAACATTGCTGTATAACACTGCTGTGTGCTGCAACCTACAAAAAAGTACAATTCAGCTTTTTGAACAAATAATGTAGTGTTTCAACATAATAAATAATTGTGTTCTTTACAAATAATTACTACTAACATGTAGTAATTATTTGTAAAGAACACAATTATTTGTACATGATCACAGTGGATGACAGTCATTGTCTAATTTATTGTAATTTTCAACAAAATGAGATTTAGCACAACATATGCAATCTGTGTGAACCTATACACAGATAAAAAAAAAAAACATCTGATCTTTACAAAATTATGATTAATTACAGTGAAAAAATAACTTCCGTAAGGTAGTATGAATTGAGTTGTTACTAAGTTCCTCTTCTCTATAGAGGTAACAGCACAGCAGGCTGTAAAAACCAATGAGGCTGAATTTTTTAAAATGCAGATGCTGTTGCCAAGCAACAGTTTCCATTTTGAGGGATTGTGTAACTAGAGCACACAGCAATGATGTCATGCCTAAAGGAGAGGTTTATTTCACCTTTTACTTTCCTGTCACAAGGACTAGTGTGATTGGTGAGAGCCAGTATGGAACCAGAAAGGTGAAGACCTACAGCAAGCTGAGCATTAATGAAATTAAACTTATGTTCACCTTATACATGTATTATTAAAACTAGGAACACAACAACACACAACACTGTAGGTCACAGGATCCCATAATATCATGAATAAGAATGAAATTACAGGTGAAGGGTATTAGAAATCTTTTTATTAGGATTTAGGTATTAGGTATCCTTTCATTAGGTGAAAGGATATTCTGCTTTGGACAATAAATATTTTAAAGTTTAATATGTTAAAATATTCAGTATTAATAGATAAATAAAAATGATAAAATTAACACGTTCCTTTTCATTATGTAAAAACATTATTCAAATATGGAAAAAAAACTATTCTTATGTTAATCTCAAAATGGCTTAGTAATACTGTTGAAATTTATTTGAGGCATCTCAGAGAGCTGTCAAGAAAGGAATTTTTCAAGGAATGATCTCAAAATGAACTAGACATCATAGGTCCTGTTTGCACGTAGGCAAACCAATCAGCTGCTCTGGACCCCAAGTGAGGCCATCAGCTGGCAGTGGGCAGGAACTCAGTGAAGTCCAAACCAAACTAGATGTGTAAGCCTTATGCTCTTTGAAACTCATACATACACGTCGCCTCTGAGAAATGTTCAATTAAAAGCTTTTCCAGCTGATATTTGAAAAGCATTGGGAGAGGGGTTAGGGGTTACCACCTAGGGTCCCCAAACTTCCCAAACTGCCACTGCTGAAAAAGGTCTGGAGTGAACAGGAATCTGTGTTTAACCTGCTGTTATAACCTTGTTATGGGTACGACTGCCTTACAGTTAGTCATAGTTCTGGAGATCTAACAACAATTTGCACAATCTAAATATCTTCATATTGTTTGTTTGCAAAGTATTTTCTCGTCCTACTTTTACGTTTGAATTTTGATGGAAATGTCACAGAAAAAAAAATAAAAATTCAAGTACCGACCATTCTTTATAAAGTGGAAATAGCCACCTCAGCAAATAAAAGACCTTCACAGAGACACAACGTACAATGACAGAGTGACAGAGTAAAACAAAGACCTGTCAGCTGGCCCAGGAGATCAGCTGAGGCACTCAGGGGCTATGGTGGCAACAGGAATCCTGTAACTGTGGAGAGACAAAAAGAACACATGTCACAAGCAGGCCAAGATACAGAAATAAGACAGAACAGCATCACACAACCATACAGTAAAGAGATTCGGTGTTTGTGAGTGCTGCTCCTCTGTGTCAAAAGCTTGGCTTGGCTGTTGGGGCTGTGTGAGAACATTTATTTCTAGCTCTTCTGAGCTCAAACATCTTCTGTACATGCATGCAGCTTGAGTAAACATCACTGTTATGTCTCACCATCTTTGCCATACTGGGGAAGCAAGGCATCCTGACGATTGCCGAGTACGAAAGCCAGTGTGGCCAGTATGGCGGCGTCCAGAACTCCCAGCATGGCTAAGATGAAGGCCCAGTGCACAGAGCAGTTTCCTGGTGAGAAACTGGCCGCCCCCTCACCACAAAGCCCTCGCATCTCTGCACAGTCCCAGGAATCAGGGAAAAGCACACAGGCAAGAGCCAAGCAGAACCCTGCAGGACATGGAGGAGTCACAGGGGCAGAGTCACAGGGAAGGAGTCCAAGGGAAGGGGTCACAGGGGTAGAGTCACAGGGAAGGAGTCAAAGGGGCAGAGTCACAGGGATCAGTGTCACAGGGAAGGAGTCAAAGGGGAGGGGTCACAGGTGCAAAGTCACAGGAAAGGAGTCAAAGGGGAGAGCCACACTGATCAGGATATATACTTTGAAATGTATGAATACCTTGCTATGCTGCTACACATCACTGCATTCTAAAACCAGGATTTTATACTTTAATACACACGGCACAACTGATTTCCTAACAAAATATACCAAGAATAAAAAACAGTAAATATCAAGTTAACTACAGCAGTCCCACGTCTGCCCTACCTATAAGCCCACTCAAAAACAAGGCAATGGCTGATAAATGTCAAACCAACGTCAGCGCGGAGCTGTGAACGTGAGCAGGCTTGATCCACCATCTTACCGGCCGTGAGCTGCAGCCAGGCGCAGATCTTGTAGACGGTGGCCGCATTGCAGAAGCGGAAGAGGATGAGGCACGCGACACTGGCCCAGACCATGGTGAGCGACACGCAGACGAGCACGGCAGGGGAGTGGAAGGCTGGCAAGGGCGTGAGTGTGCGCAGCGACCCGCGGCACTCGGGCACCAGCAGCTCCGACTCCAGGCATACCTCAAACAGGCCCAGTGTGCCCGAAGGGGGCGGCGGCGCCCCCCCCTGGTAGTGCAGCTCCCGCGTGCCCACCCACGAGGGCTGCACGAGGATGACCACCTGGATGATGGCGAAGCACAGCGAGCAGACGGCCCAGAGTGCCCCCACGGCCCGCGCGCTGCGAATGAACTCGGTCTGGTACAGACGGGCCACCTCCATTGTGTGGGGCTGCATGGCAGCGGCTGCAGGGAGGAAGCAGAGAAGCACCACCACGAACAGGCGGTTAAACACCCGAGTGCGTGGCTTCAGTTTAAAGCACATACACATAATGCAAAATGTTTGGAGCAGAATGGTTCTAGGAAAAACAGTATCCACAGTAGTAGTGAATCACCCCTTCCATACCTGTGGCTCTGCCTTCCAGCTGGAAGGAGCTCAGTTCTGGAAAGGCAAGAAAAATGGCTTGGAGAAGGAGGGACAGGAAACGGGAAAAGGTGAGAAGGGACGGAATTACGAAGGCTGCACTCCGTGCTGCAGCTGCAGGCCGAAACCATCGACACGGAAGATTCCAGTTGCGTGTGTAAACGGCGGAGTGAGAGGGGGAGAGCGAATAGAGGAGAGAGGGAAGAGAGAGAAGGAGAGAGTGACAGCGGGAAGCAAAAGAGAGAGGGAGGGAGGGAGAGGGAGGGAGAGAGAGGGAGGGGGAGAGAGGGGGAGAGCGTGCATAGAGGGAGAAAGGGTGAGGTGAGGGAGGGGGCGGGTAACGGAGCGAGAAGACAGGGAGTGTCCTTAATATGGGGGGACATTCTGTGGCTGGGTTTGGGCCACCATACTGCAGTGCTGTGCTGACCAGGGAAAATGAAATTCGGTTGTAAGGAAGTGGTGAAAACTGATGATGGCTGAGATATCCCCCTGCTGTGTTTGGGAGAAGAGAAGAGCTTGGAAATAAGGGATGAGATAGCACTTAGACAACAGGGAGGGTCTAGGCTGGGGGGCGACGCGGGGGGAGGGCAGACAGCTGCCGCAGGAATAAATCACAGCCAAATCACCCTCCGCACGTACACTGCAGCCCGGCCGAGGAACAGAGGCTGGTTTCTTCTACTCAGTGTGAGCATCCTGCTTCGAGCTCGCATGTGAGCATCCTGCTTCGAGCTCATGCTCTGGCTTTTGTGTGAACGCGCGTGTCTTCTAAAGCACTCAACGTTAACATTTGTGGAAAACGTCAGCAAGGAAAACTATTTAGGGAATAATTAGGCTTCAGGTCCAAGCTGTATAAACGTTTTCTTTTAGCTTTGTGTGAGCTTACAGAGGAGAAAACACAAATATGTCTGTCACCTCAGTGCACAATGAGTCCTCAGGGCAGCCTGCGATGTGGGAGGAGAACCGCAGAGCGCACATCCTCAACAACGTCCAGGTCTTTTGACAGAGACCGTGTTGAGTAGTCGCTTTTACAGAACTGTTGTTTTGGACCTGCAGGTACCAGCAGGCAGGAAAGCTCAAGTCTGGAAAAAGGCACATCCCTGTGTCTTTAAGAACTGTGATGCTCCCAGCCTCATATGTATTGTGATTTAAAGCTGATGTCAGGTACACACTCAAAGTACAGATTTGTATACATTTTTGCTGTGCTGATTTTACAGTTCGTCCCCTGTAATTCCTGTAGTCTTGAAATGTATATCTTGTAAAATGTCACATAGCAAAGTCTACTTAACGTATTGTAAAACCAAAGAGAATAAAGTACATGCAGTATACATGCATAGTATTACTCGCTCAGTAAGGAAGAATGGTTTGCCTGTATGTAGGTACCATCTAGCCGATGAACCCAAAACCCGTGTTAGACCCTTGGTAAAACAATTACTGTTAATCATTTCAATCCAATGCAAGTGTCCACATATAAATGTGCTGAACTATTAGCATTATTCAGCCCTGCTACAGTTCATATTAAGCATTGTATTCGGAGAAATCTGTGCCATTTTTGTTTTCCACATTCAGGCTGTCCACGTGTTGACTATACTGTGCTGTACAACACCACACAAGACACCAATGAGCTCTGACTCTCCTCACTTGTGTAATAGCCCTTCTTTCCATCTGCTATAGAGGATCAAAGCCATAGCAACCAGCAGGTATGAAGTCTTTGTAATGATGACTGCAAACACAACAGTGGTGGCAACCCCCCCACACCACAACCCGCCCATCCACACTCAGTCTGCAACTGTGGAAACTTGAACGTTCTGGAAAGAGTCTGGTCTACAACTCACAAGACATCTGGTAGCACCCTTGACTTGAAAAATATCAGACAACACTCCCCCGCTGGTTGTAGGTTTTTAACCTGAAATTTCTTCAGCCCCCTCCTTCACAGTCTGAACTGCAGCCAAAGCTACAGCCCGCAGAGCAACCTGCAGGTGAGGGTTGAAGTTCACTATAGTGTAGGCCCCAGGTTTGGTAGTGCGGTTCAGACAGCCACAGCACACAGAAAGACCTGCCATATTAGAACAGAAACAACATCCGGGACACGAGCAGTTTGTCCGTAATCATGGGTGTGTTATTATACATAGTCCATCATACAAATAGAACAATAAAAACACACGAACATAAAAAATGTTTGCAAAGACAGTTGTGCCTTAGTGGAGCCGTGTATAAAAGGCATGCATGCCATACCCAGGGTGCAGAAATCCTGTTAGAAACCATCACAGGAAAACAGTATTTATAAAAGGTAATATTGCACAGTACTGTTTTCTGTTTGCACTGGATTACATAACTTCAACTGTTCTGTTAAACTGTTATTTCATATAAACTGCAGCTGATTAAAACAAATGAAAAAAAAGAGTCTGTGGAAAATTAATAATACAGAATATAAAAAAGTTGTGCAAGTGTGTGTGCATCTACGCAATTAGTGCAACGGAGACACACACAAGCAGAAAGATTATTTAAATGGTGCAGTTCTGCTGGTTTGAGGCTTTACATAATTAAGCAGAGTAAAGAATGAATTTAATTCATTTATACTCAGTCCATACTTCAAACTACAGTGCTGCTCTGTTATGCTACAGAAACCACCAAAGCAGAGTACTGTCTGTGCTCCTTAAATTTGTCAGAAACTAGATTTAGTACAAAACCCAGTTTCCAACCAATATCTTTGAAATTGAGCAAACTGAGCAAATAACTACCAGAAGAACGATATCAACAAGGAACTCTGAATAACACAATTACAACAATAACAAAACACAACAGAGAAAAAGTATATGTGTATTTGCACCAATTCCTACTAACCTGTCCAAGGACAGGAAGTGCTTGTGTGTGCGTCTGTGTGCGTGTCTGTGTGCGTGCGTGTCTGCGTGCGTGCGTGTCTGTGTGCGTGCGTGCCTGCGTGTCTGTGTGCATGTCTGCGTGCGTGCGTGTCTGTGTGCGTGCGTGTCTGTCTGTGTGGGTGCGTGTCTGTGTGCGTGCGTGCCTGCGTGTCTGTATGTGTGCGTGCGTGCGTGCGTGCCTGCGTGTCTGTGTGCGTGCGTGCGTGCGTGTCTGTGTGGGTGCGTGTCTGTGTGCGTGCGTGCCTGCGTGTCTGTCTGCGTGCGTGTCTGTGTGCGTGCGTGCGTGCGTGTCTGTGTGCGTGCGTGTCTGTCTGCGTGCGTGCCTGCGTGTCTGTCTGTGTGCGTGCGTGCGTGTCTGTGTGCGTGCGTGCGTGTTTACTAGCATTCACTGCTGTACACATCTCCAATGCAGAGTGACACCTGAAAGAAAAACCATTAGCTGAGTGGGTCCGGTTGTCTGTTGGAGGTAATGAGGCTGCAGGATTTTGGCATCGGGCTGGGTTCAGGTCTTCACCCCCCTCTCCGCTGGCCGTCTCCCCATTGTGCTTCCTAACAGCCCTGTCCTGCTGCCTGCCCACCTGTTCTCTCCTCCTGCGGCTCTGACTGTGTGCTCAGTGACCTGCATTCGAGCAGGGAACGGCCTCTCCGAACTTGGACAGATGAGCCGCGTTCTTGGCTGCGTGCAGCACCTACAGAGGAAGGTGGGACAGACCAACGGGGAGAGCACAGAGGGGGAGACTGAGACGCATATCAGCAGGAAGAGGCAGTTAGAGAGCGGCGAGCGCCGGGGGTGCACGCTCCGGGCGGGCTGAGCTCTCGGTCACCTTGTTGTGCACGTAGGCCTCACAGGTGTAACACCAGACGGACAGGTCCGCGAAGCTCAGTACCAGGGGGTGTCCCGACACCGAGCCGTGAGTCACCATGTGCTGATTTACGTATCGGCCACAGGACACCTCCCGTGTGCATGCAGGAAAAGGGAAACACACAAACGACCTCTGGTTTAAGCACTCAGCCTTCAGATTCAGTGAGGAAACATTTATCAAGTGCCCTGCTCATATTCTTCAGCTGTGAATTTTCAGACACTCTGGGCAGAATTATGTCTTTGTCCAACACCGTCTCATGCTTGCAGCTCTATGTTCCCATGTTTTCAAGGTTAACTTTTCCCTGTCCCGCTTCTTCAGTTCAAACTGCTCAGCATGGTAAATGCTCACCAGGGTTTTACCTTGGTTGACTTGCTCAACCTGGCCTCATTGTTATGGAAGAGAAGGCTAGAAGTTTCTACAATTTTCTAACCACTTTCTTTTAAACTAATATAGTTAATGGAGCAAAGGGGGACTATATTGTGTTATTTACATTGTAGGGCTATTTACATTAATAGTCTCAATAAGTACCAGTTTATTCTGTAATGTTAGCATGCCCAGGAGGGGCAGCCAGTCAGCCTTGGGCCCCCACAGGTTTTTTTCTCAACACTGTGGAGTTTTTGGTTCCTCTCCTCTGCTGTTGTCTGACTTCATTTGTATTAATTCCTACTGCTTATTCTGTAATACCTGCAATTTGTTCTGTAAAGCACTTTGAGGCACATTATTGTAAAAGGCGCTATATAAAAATTAATTGAACTGAAGTGAATTGAATTAATGTATGTATGAAGTAGCATGGATGAATGTCCATGTGTGTACGACGCTGACTGGCTCTTGATTTAACAGCGTATTGAGATCACTGAATGCTAACCTTCCTGTCACCTGTGCTTTAAGAGCGTTTCCCACATATATCAATTTATATAGCATTTTAACCTATTACATAATCTGCATTCTTTCATAACTAATGATTTTTTTAAACATTTTTAACAAATTCTTTTTCATAAGCAAACCTGATCTTAATAATTATTTTCCAGCTCTGCTTTTTGGTTTTTTTTTGTTTCACTCTTACTGGTACTTACAAGCTAAGGAATCCTTTGACCCTCACTGCAACACCGTGGTAACAGGGTCTATACAGGAAAGCACGTTGGTTAGGGTGTGACTACCTTGTAGCAGACGAGGCAGACCCAGTTCTCTGCGTCTGTTCCACAGTCTTCACAAGGCAAAAACACGTCGATTCCTCCCTTGGGCAGCGGTTTCACGGCCTCCAGATGCGGGCACCAGGGCAAAGGGTCCACCACGTACATCGTACCCTGGCACACACATACATTCAACATGATACCACCCTTGGCAAAAGTACCCAAAAGGCTATATAAAAAATGCAAAGACATATTATTTTGGAGTGCTCGCTTTCAGAGGATCAAGCCGGAATCCTGAAAAAAAATGTCAACATCTACAATATGTATTATAATGTATATAAAGAAGGTTGAAACGGCACCGTACCTGCTCTGTGTCACAGGCTCCATTGAAAAGCTCAAAAACTGTTTGATCTTTGGCCAGCTTTGACCAACCAGATGCTTCCACTTTTCCTCCAGCCTCTTGGTCACCAATAGCAGATGTATCTAAGGCTGCTTCTTTGTCTGGCTGGATACACAGAAAAATACAAAAGAACACTGTGTCTAGGACAGTATCCCGAAAACCTTTTCCATAATCACAGAAAATGTTCAGTAACTTACCTTTGTGGCTGACTGGACCTGCAGTAGGGTGGAACAGACTGCCTCCTCATCTTTCTTCTTGTCTGAAGTCACCTGAGCAGGTGGGAGCCCTTCTTCTGCACCACAATTCTCTGGAATGCCACTTCTTACCTTCCGCCGCGCTCCTCCTACAGGCACAGACTCTGGGCTGGAGGTGGCAGAGGTGTTTCGCTCAAGGTCCAGAGCTTGCAGGCCTTGGGTGATGTCCTGAAGGGCCTTGGCTTGGGCCGGGTTTGGGCCCACAGAATGGGCATCTTGTTCCATGCCTTCACCTGGGGTTTCCTGTCTTGGAGACTTCCCACCTCTGCCACCTGAGGTCCGTTTACCTTTAAGTTTAGGTGAAGGCAGAGCCAAGCGTAGACTATCTGGAACTATAAACAGCATGGAAAACTGAATTTTGCCTTGTTCTGAATCACACCATAAACTGTTTTAATCCATCATAAAATATAGCCTCCACTCACTCTGTATTCTCAAAGAACTCCAGTAGGGGGCGTGTGTGCGCAGAACCTGATTGATAGTGATGACAGCATTTGGATGTGGGGGAGGCAGCTGAAGCATCATGGGAGGGGGGTCTCCCAGCAGTGTGCTGGTGCACATGGCCATGGACTCAGAAATGGAAGTTAGGTTATAGCCTCCCTGGTAAAGGCACAGGTAAAGGTAGGTAGGGGAGAGGAGAGCTTACTGACTGGGCCAGCAGAACTGAGCATGACCAGCTAGCAACACCAGACAGGTGACAGTGGCAGAACATCCGTCCCACGTGACTGAATGCGTTGCCATCGGCGTGAGTGAGCCAATTTTTTTGTGGGAACGTACCTCAAGTATGATCAAAACTCTCCCTCCAGCCAAACTCATGAGCAGGTGCGTCAGGTGGGCGTACCCCTCTGGTGTCACCTTGTACCCTCCCAGAGGGTCACCTTGTGCCGCATCAAACCCTGCAGACACCAGCACCAACTCTGGGTCGAACTGGTGGGGGCACAGAGAGAGGCCAGGCCAGTTAGAAACAAGGGGACAAGATGACTGGTATTCACTGGTATAGACATCTTTATGGAGAGGCAGAGTGAGTGTGTGTGTGTGTGTGTGTGTGTGCATTCAGGAGCGTGGCTATTTTCTATGACAACCATAAGAACAAGGCGTGTATGATTACAACTAACAAACGCTTCATTTATTTTCTTGTCTACCTGTCTGGCGACGGGCATGACGATCGTTTGGAAGGCCGCCAGGTATTCCGAGTTGCCCATCTTGCCGCCACTCCAGGAAATGTTGACATTGTAGCCCTGTCCCTTGCCTTTCCCAACCTTATCATAGTCAGCATCATCAGAGAAGGGAAAGAACAGCCCGTCGTCATAGCGATGCAGGGAGATGTACAACACGCTAAGAGGAAACAAACAGATAAATGGATTAGGTGACAGTGCTAAAGTGAGCAGATAGCAACGTTATTCTACCTTTATGTCTGATTCATGACCAGGACTATAAAGATAAGAAAAATAAAGGAAAAATATTGCAGTCTCAGAAAGCCTGTTATTAAAGGTAACTAAATGCTAAAGTAACACTGCAATTCCAGTCTCTCCCTGGCACATCTGCTGCCCCCCATTCAGAGAATGACCTGGTATAGAGGCACGTGATACAACACTGTTTACAACTTCAGTATTGCATGTTAGTGATACTACGGACTGTTATCACATTTATATGCACATCTGGATACCACCTGTGTTATCTGCATTCACACTCCTGAACAGATTACTGAAGGGCATACACAGCGAGTGCGGGACCAGAACGCCACTCCTCAGCATCCCAAACCATTCCTACATCTCTGGTATGCAGTCAGAAAACCACAGAACAGCCTCACACCGGTCACACGTCTGGTTCAGCGTCGATACCTGTCATCGTCCTCGAATATGTGCTGGGTACCATTGCCATGGTGCACGTCCCAGTCTAGGATGAGCACCCGGAGGGGCTTTTTGGCCCAGGCCTGAGCGTAGCGCGCTGTAAGAGCCGCCGTGTTGAAAAAGCAGAAGCCGCAGGCCGCTTCCCTCTCAGCGTGGTGGCCCGGGGGTCGGACGATCGCCACCGCGTTTCTCACCTGCACACACACGCACACACACGGATGTTCTACAGCCACACTCACCTATCGCTAGTGTGTGTGTGTGTGTGTGTGTGTGTGTAGTCAGTAAGAGATGCACACAGTATCTGTTGGTGTGTGGCTGCACACGTGAGGTAAGAGCACGCCCAGGTGTGTGGATGACAGCACCTGGCCCGTGAGCACAGCCTCAGCGGCGTTGAAGCAGGCCCCGGCTGCTAACAGTGCACAGCGGTAGCTCTCAGTGCTGATGTAGATGGAGTTGTACTCGTCCCCCAGCCGGTGCAAGTCTCTGGGCTTCATTGCCTCCGTGGACTTTATTTTAGCAATATGTTCCACGCTGGAAACCACAGTAAAGTGTGTTCAGAACGAAAAACCTTAAACGGTGGACACAAAAGTTAAATATGCAAACTGGAAAAAAAAAAATGTAATGAGATTAAAGGGAACAAGGATAAGTGAATAATGCAGTTTATGAATGGCAGGCTTTAGCAAACTGCTTTAACTAGAGTTGCGCCTTTACAGAGTGAGGGTAAGATAATGGTCTCATTTGTCTAAGAAACTTTGGTATCTGTAGCTCTTTGGTTCTATAAAAATCACAGCTCCCTTTATTACAGGGAGATAAAACTGGTGTTGAGGAAGCTCTGATAGAATGTAGGCAAGAGAAAAAAGGTGAATCAGAGACTGTGAGTAAGAACCCCCCCCCCCAACCCCCCCACCTATGACACATGGCCACTTCCTCTTCTGTCGCGAGGCGGGCTTCTATTCGACAGCAGCGTGAAACCAAACCCAGGTCTTCATGACGGGAAAAGATGCGCGAGATCCTCTGAGGGAGCTCTGGATGATGGCTGCAGGGGTGCACAGCATCTCACACTGAGCCCTCACCAGTGTCACATGCTGAGCGTCCTGCTCAAATTTTACTGCCACATTTGCTGCAAAATTTTTGAATGCCAAAACATGCCATAAGAGCTGAAGTGTTGTCTGCTTCCTGCAAAGTTGTCCATACTGTGTACCATTTACATAACAAATGCAAAGTTGTCCATACTGTGTACCATTTACATAACAAAGTTATACAACTGAGATGATTATTGTTACATGTTTTTCAGAAGTAAATTTAAAAAGTATCTGCAAACAACCACTAAGGTCACGCATAAAGTCTGTGTGGTTGCAGTCATGTGCTTTTAGCACTGGGAGGACAGCTGCTGTGTCTCCATGCCTACCTGTCCCACATGTTGTGGTGCTCCATCATCCTCTGGTCGTAAACCAGCCCTGTGGCCTGAGACTGACTCTCCCCCCAGCCCTCAGCGTGCCCCTTCGAAGTGGCCAGGGTCACAGAGTCACACTCCCCACCAAGCAGCCCGCCTTCTGTGGGCGAGACATGACATTGGCACAAAGTGACAACACCTGGCAGGAGTGCTGGCAGGCTGACAGCGATGTGCAAACGAAGTCCTGTTTAACGTAACCTCAGGTGAGGCCTACCTGCCTGGGCCCTGAAACACATACCCAATGTCTGCAGACTGGTCCAGAAGGGATAAAGTGAAGAGATGGTCTGAGAGATAGACTTCAATGCACTGGAGTGTGCGCATACACACACACACACACGCACGCACGCACAGGAAAACAAGTTACATACTATACTTCCACATATAAAACAAGATAACTGTAAGAAAGAAAAAACAAATCTCATGTGTCTAGATAAACTCACACACACACACACACACACACACACACACACACACACGTGCCCTAAATGTGCATATAAAAACACAACTTGCAGCAATAACATGGGAAACACAGAAACTGGCAGTAGCCCAAGAGCTGCAACAGCAAACCAATACAGGTGTGATGCCAAACGGCTTCCACTCATCACTCACCTGTCACAGGGCGGCCCAGGTGAGCCCAGGCGAGGACAGGAATCTCCAAGCAGCGACCTCACACAAGCGCACACTCCACGTGCAGTGGACTCAAGGTTGTACCCACCCTAACACACAGAACACCTTTCAGCATGTTTTACACAGCTCATTTACAGTAGGGTGTGCGGACAGGACCGAGCTGAGGCTGACATACCTCCAGACCCAATATTACTCTGCCCTGTGCCAAGCCCAGTAGCAGGTGAGTTAGCACAGCAAAGCACTCCGGACTCACTGACATCTCTCCCTGGACAACATGGCACCAGAAAGGTGATCCAAGGCGAACAGAACAGAACAGCATGGGAAAATTACACTTTATTACATGTAACTTGCTGTAGAAATGAATGATATAGTACATTTTTTTGCTGATATGAAGTAGAGAAGCACTAAACGTGCAGGTCAACACGTTACAAATAACATTTATAAGGTACATTTCATGTCGCTCTTTCCCAGGGTGACACAGAAAAGAAGACCAGACTTACTTTAGGGTCCCCAGCAACGCAGTCAAAACCTGCAGCCACAAGCACCAGCTGTGGTTGGAACTGTACAGACAGCACAAGACAGTTAGGGACAATCAGCAAACACCTCTGTGAGAGCCCAGAATAACAGTGCACAGGGCGGAGTCCAGCGTATATCTACACAGCACCTCGTACGCCACGGGCAGGAGCAGCTGCTGGAAGGCTGAAATGTAGTCCATGTCCTTCATGTGGGTCTAAAAAGCAAAAAAACAGGAACAGCCCCGTGAGCCGTCTCTGAAATATAATATACTGTATGTACATACTGTGTATACAT
This sequence comes from Chitala chitala, assembly GCA_025773905.1. Taxonomy (NCBI): domain Eukaryota; kingdom Metazoa; phylum Chordata; class Actinopteri; order Osteoglossiformes; family Notopteridae; genus Chitala; species Chitala chitala. The sequence continues at coordinate 731,783 of JABJVR010000087.1, forward strand.
GTATAAACACACGTGCGCACGCACGTGCACGCACACACTCACACACGCAGTAGGCAGCAGTAAGGAGGCTGAAAACAAGAAGAAAGACAGTTGTTTTCAAACAACCGTGCAACTTTTGTGCATAAACAGTAAACAGAAGGAAGGCCTGGGTGGGTTCCTTCAGAATCCTGTCAATGTCAAATGTTGCCACACCTTACATGATGTCAGCCAATCATGCTACACACCTTACATGATGTCAGCCAATCGTGCTACACACCTTGCATGATGTCAGCCAATCGTGCTACACACCTTACATGATATCAGCCAATCGTACTACACACGTTGCATGATGTCAGCCAATCGTGCTACACACCTTACATGATATCAGCCAATCGTGCTACACACCTTACATGATATCAGCCAATCGTACTACACACGTTGCATGATGTCAGCCAATCGTACTACACACGTTGCATGATGTCAGCCAATCGTACTACACATGTTGCATGATGTCAGCCAATCGTACTACACACCTTGCATGATGTCAGTAACTCGTTCAACAAATCTAACAAATCAGGACATTACACGCACATTACATGCACATCATAACAAGCGTGACAAGCGTAAAGTGAACAGCTGTGTCGTGTACAAAACAAAGCTAGGCTATATCTTTAAACTCCGATACAGCACGGTGTGCATGGTTGAAGACTGTGGTGTTACACATCCCTGTAGACTGAAATGGAAGGGCAGAGCACCTCGTTCCATGGCACGTTAATATTGTAGCCCTGGCCAGGCCCAGTCCCCACTGCACTGCTGTCCGACTCGGGGAGGTGGGGCCAGTACCCCGCCCCCTCGTATCTGTGCACTGAGAAATACAGCACACTGTTGGGAGAAAAAAAAACTCCAGCATTACTGACTGTTCATTCACTTGATGGTAACTACTGTCTGCATTTGGTACCGGATTACTGGTGATGTTCTATAAATAAATATATGCATGCTAACACAAAAGTGACATCATCTTTTAAGGATGTATTTTTCTATTAAGTAGTCCTTTCCACAAGTGGTTAATTTGAGAATTGCAATAAGACACTTTAAAGTTGAGTTTCTACCTGGGATCCTCTTGAAAAGTGTACTGGATCCCCTGTCCATGATGAACATCCCAGTCCACTATCAAAACTCTGCCAAACATACAGAAAACCCACAAGCATGTCAGTGAGCTAAGAGGCAGTGACTATCACACAGTGCGTCAGTGAGCGACACAGCTGTGCAGCGGTGAGCGACACAGCTGTTTGTCAGTGAGTGACACAGCTGTGTGGCAGTGAGCGACACAGCTGTGCGGCGGTGAGACAGCTGTTTGTCAGTGAGTGACACAGCTGTGTGCCGGTGAGACAGCTGTTTGTCAGTGAGTGACACAGCTGTGCAGCAGTGAGCGACACAGCTGTGCGGCGGTGAGACAGCTGTTTGTCAGTGAGCGACACAGCTGTGCGGCGGTGAGAGGCAGTGAGTGTGTGACTGGCGACTGAACTCACCTCTCCAAACCGTACTGAGTCTGTGCATAACGAGCTGCGATGGCCACGTTATTCAGCAGGCAATAACCGTTCATCTTTTCAGACTGTGCATGGTGACCGGGAGGTCTGCAGGAGGGAGAACAGCCATCAGACATGCTCAAAACCACTGTTCGAGAAAAATCTTTACCATGAAGAATCTTTTAAGTTGCTTAAGTGTGATTTGGTATAAAGCCACATTTATCTCACAACACTTAATTAAGAAAGTTATCTGTCATTTTACAAAGTGTCAAATTATATTTAAATATAGCAAACATCTCTAATGACAAAGTTTAAGTCATACAACCTCAGTGATAGGGTAATATTCTAAGTTTATATGATAAGAAGTATGAGACATCATTTAGAAGCACAGAAATTAGTGTATATTCTTCACAAAACCACAGGCACAAATCTTTGAATGTAAGTAAACAAGCATAAAACGCTTACATGGCCAGTCTTTACGTACCTGGTAATAGAAATTCCGTTCCTTATTTCTGACGTCATCACTTTGTCAACAAGCTGCAGAATGGCACCAACCGCCATCCTCGCACAGACAAAAGACTCCTGCGTACGAGAATGAAACGTCCCCCAAGTGTCACGATCACGAGACCACCCAAACACTGCGTCTCCGGCTAATAAAGTGAGGAGCTCTGTGAGAACAATTCAGAGAAACAACCCGGAATGCTCATCAGTCTCCGTGTGAAACGCGTGACGCCAAACGTCACTTACCGGATGGAGGAACACGGAGTCGTACGTGTCACCGAGAGCCTGGAGCTCACGTTCACTCATGTTCTGCGTGGACTTCAATAGCTCAATGTATTTTTCTCTACAGATAAAGAGAGCCCAGTGGCCGAGGGAGTCCACACACACAAAGGACTCACATACAGGACACGTCACTGATAACTCACGTGTGGACCAGCTGAAGGTCCCTGTCTCTCGCTGCCCTCGTCTGTAATGCAACAAACATTTTGGAAATCAGTGAAGCTACACGCCACGCTGGCCTGTCATTGGCGAGGACAAGAGGCTGTTTAGACTACACACCTCCACCTGGACACAGCGAGACAGGAGCCCTTGCTTTTCCAGCTCGGCCATTATAGCTGTCACTCTCTCTGGACACTCCACGTGGCTATCAGAGAAAACACAGACAGACATGGATGCTCACTTTTACACTTCTTCTTCCTTTTCCTGCTGCTCCCTCTAGGGGGCGCCACAGCAGATCATCCTTCTCCATGCCAGCCTGTTCTCTGCAGCTTCCTCTGTCACCCCAACCTCTCTCATGTCCTCCCTCACTACATCCATGAACCTCCTCTTTGGCCTTCCTCTTCTCCTCCTGTTTGGCAGCTCCATCCTCAGCATTCTTTTCCCTATATACTCTGTATCCCTCCTCTGCATGTGTCCAAACCATCTAAGTCTCGCCTGTCTCACTTTGTCTCCAAACCGTCCTACCTGTGCTGCCCCCCTAATATGCTCATTTTTAATCCTGTCCAATCTCGTCACTCCCAGTGAAAACCTCAGCATCTTCACCTCTGCTACCTCCAACTCTGCCTCCTGTCTCTCTGTCAGTGCCACTGTCTCCAGCCCATACAACATAGCTGGTCTCACCACTGTCCTGTAAACCTTCCTTTTCACTCTGGCAGCTACCCTTCTATCGCAGATCACTCCTGACACTCTTCTCCACCCACTCCATCCTGCCTGTACTCTCTTCACTTTTACACTAAATAATAATAATAATAATAATGGACAATCTGAGAGAGATTAACTGGACGATTGTCACAACTCGACTAGTGGACAGTGGCCATTTTGTTTGCTTATTTCCTATACAGTGGTAGTGGATACCTGTCAGAAAGGCAGTGGTAGTGTGTGAAGACATCACTGTAGACGAGTCCCGTGCCCGCGGCTCTCGGCTTGCTGCGTATGTCCTGAAAGGAGACAATCAATCACTGCGGTCACAGGACATTCTGCGCTGCACTGGAGGTGTGAAGTCATCAGTGGGCGGCGGGCTTAAACAGCACAAAGAACAGGCTTACATCTGTGCGCATTTTCTGTAATACTCTTCAATAAAACCGATCATATCAGTGTAACCGGCGACGCCGCAGCACAATGGCGTTTATGCTGACGACAGCCCTTCCTCGCGTCATTTCCAGCTGTAATCCGTCCTTGAGGCAGCAGCACCTGCCTTGTCGTGCTCGTGAGCTCCGGTGAGCCGTGCAGGACCCTCACTAACACACTGTCAGCCAAAGATGCCCACTATGCTTGAATGTTTAGCACGGGTTGTGTGTGGCACTGAACAAGCGAAGATGCTCTGCATGTTCTCTTGCTGGTATAATGGTGTCTAGTAAACGTACTGATACTGCCTTCCTTCTGTTCCAGACACCTGTACTGTCTCACCATAAGCAGTCCTCCTCTAAAACAATGAAGACATGACACAGCAATGTCATCCTGGCTGGCAGACGACATAGAACTTATACCAGGTCTCTCAGCTGGTTGCTCATCTCCTCTTCCCCTTTGCTTCTATCCATCCTTCCCTTCTTCCTAACCTCCTGCAGGCTGGGCTTCTTATGGGTGCTTTTGCTGCTTTTCTTCTGGGGGGTGGGAAACACACACACACAAACTATAGTCCGGCAAAGAACCAAGAAACCGTCTGTACAGAAGATACAGTGACACAATGGACGAGTTAAAAACGGTAAGAACGCATGCACGCACACACACCAAGAACAAGGACAGCACATAAGCCACCTGAAAACAGGAAGAAAATCAGCTTGTGTTCTGATCAGGATCTTGCCAGCTTGAAGTAAAAGTCACTTGAGGCATTACACAGACAGCCAGATAATCAAAAGATTTTTGCATAACCCAGGTAGACATTTATTAAGTTATAGCTAATTATATAAACTGCATACTACACAGACTTTAGATGTACAAACAGTTATTGATTAATCCCGATTAGCCTTTAGCTAGTACCTCATTTTTCCCTTCGTGCCCTTTAACCCATTTAAGCAGTAAGCTGTGGAGAACAACCAGTGCAAATCATGCTTCTCCCTCAGTCCATAATGTACAAGGAAAATGTATTTAAATGGATTTTATATTTGCTTATAAAACATTTCAGACAAAGGTGAGACCAAAACTAGAGCAGTGACACTAACTAACCTGGACACACATTTAACATACACCCCACTAGCCAGCTAAACGCCTTACTTTGGATGTAGAATCTGGTGATTTGGAGGAGTATGAAGACCCTTTGCCTGATCCTGTCCCTGGGGGTTTAGGTACAGAATCCATGTTGGTACTAACTTCTAGAGGCAGCCAAATATCTGTGGAGAGACACGCGGTACAAGAGAAATGTGAGTAAGACGGGTATGATCACACCTATCCCAATATCCACAGCACTGCAAGCTTCCAGAAACATACTAACAACTGGCTTTGAGATAAAACATTACAACGTGTGAACTACTGTCTTTGCATCAACAAATCAACAACTTTTAGCAATAAACCCCTTTCCTTTTTACCACCACAGCTGGACACCCCTGCAGTAAACAAAAAGATATTTGTGTGCATTATATTCTATTTTTTTGCCACCATTTGTTCCAAATTAAACTTATATTTGTACAATTTATTGTGTGAATAAATCACATTACACCACATCACACCTCTGACTTTCACATCAGTTTCTAGTTTCATCTGCACTAACTATAACTAATGGGAACAAGACCATGATCGTCATTTCAACCAGATTTATTAACTTTTATACAGCAGGAAAACATTAATTTCGGACAAGAAAATATTTTCCACTTATTTCTCCGTTACTTATACTGTAAAAAATAATAAATAAAATCGTAGTTGAACTTAAACCATATTTTAAAAACTGAACATCCTTCGTGCTACGTAATCTTAAGCCTATTCGACCGATAAACACCCCAAAAACACGAGTAAGGAGAAGAGTTGCGGAGGATGGGAACATCAATAAGCACCGAGGGTAAAAAAGGAAACCATTAATATTACTACAGTCTTAAAGGATGCGCTATTATTAATGCACGGACAGCTGTGTTCAGAAAGAACCTAAATTACGTGTGCTGCTGTCATTAGAATTTGTTTGTTTATGTATTTATTTATTATTTTATTTTTAATATTATTTTTTATATGAGTCACATATCAGTTCATGTTTCATTTAAAAAAAATATATAAAGAATGTATGCAGATCGCAAACTCAACCCACCTCACAGTAAAATTATGATTGTATGTTATCAGATGACTAGTTTATAATAGAATTGTGTATAACAGCTTAACGGGCTTTGTAATAATATACGTTAAAAGGCACAAAAACAGCCCAGGCTACATTGCAGACACAAGCAATTTAGTGTATACAGTAAAGATTCATAAATAAGGAAACGGCTGTTCGCTTTGGTATCGACACTTTACAAGCAGTTTAACAATACAATTATAATCATTATTTTTAAAGATAGTACCAGGTTAAGTGTTCCACTATGAGATCGGCTCGAAACCATTGGAAAAAAACGTTATTTATAATTTGTTTTGAAAAATCTTATCTGTGTACATTACCTATTACTTACTTAAATGTATACTGTAAGGTGTCCGAGCGCTAAAACTAAGAGCGCGTCGCACTGCACATGCCCACTCGCAGCAGAGTCGCCATCTGATGACGTGTGAGCCCGTGACGTCACATTGTTTGTGCTTTGAGCGCTCCTGCTGTTGTTGCGTTTATCAAAGCGCTCGTATTTGATGGTGTTAACATTTAGCTGACTGACTTTTCATCTTTGCACCGAACGCTTAATCTCCTTTAGTCATTTTAATTATTAGTTAATATTAAAGTCATGTAAAATATTTAAACGACAGCGTTACCAATTGTGGTTGGTACCTGTCCAGTGTGCCTTTTTCGGTTATCGACAGTGTTGAAACACTTCGTGGCTCTGACTTACATTACAAATTTGAAATGTTAAAATATTTGTTTGTGTTCATTTTGTTGCAGTGAGCACAGCAAAGTCACATCCCTAAATTACCATCAGACTGTGAGTCCAATAGCTAAAGTAACACCAAGTCATATTCCCAAATGATCAGCTGAAGATATCCCATGGCCGCATGGTCAGCTCAGTTTGCTGTCTTCTGCAGTAAGAACATGAAATCTCATATGCCCACCCCTAAGACTGTCACGCAAGCTTTGTTGATAATGTTTGAGGATGTGTGCATCACATTCTCACTTTCTGTTTAATTTCCACCACGGCTCAGTCATAGTGGTTTTCTGTCTCTTCACACCTGTGGTCTGTCTTCACTCATCCATCTTATTCTTCCTCCTATGGTCATTTGTACTCTTCTGTGAAGATTGATTTAATTTTTCTTTACTTCCCTTTTTTCATGTTTGCCCAGTTTCTTTTTAGGTGTTTAACTTTTTTGATCTGGTTTACTCAGGTTTTCTTCTAGTTGAATTCCTGCCTTTTCTTTATCCTTATAGTGTTCCCTTCTGTTTCCTCTCTCCCATCTGCTTTCCCACACTTGTTGCCTCAGACTGTTGATGAGTGTTTGTGATTATTTTTTTTCCACAGCATATATTTAAGTGCTTTATCTGGTTTGACAGAACAAACTTCACTTCTCACTGATTGCCGTACAGCAGTACACAACAACACAACAGACTGATTCGATTCTGTTTGTTATAGGACTCTAATTTTGAAGAATATTTACTCACTTGCCAGGTCATTTATAATTCTCAAAACTTTTAATTACAGGCAGCTGGGAATAAGTTAATTATATAGATGCACCAATGCTGACCACAGAGTAACAAAGATACCAAGTTATCGTAAAATATATAATTTAATATGTAAAGATGGTCTTTCCACAGTAACGATGTATTCTGTATAAATTTCCAAAGAATTCTGATGAAGTTAATGTTCATTTTATCGATGCATAAATAACAGTCCTGATTAATATAATGAACTTTTCCAAGAATTGTAAGTGGCCAATGGATGTCTACATTACATTGAAAGAAAACCCCCCGATCAGATAGATCTTTAGTAGAATGACTGTTTGATACTTGCTAATTGCATGAATAGAACTCTGCAGCATATAGAATAGGTCAAATTAAGTCATACCAAGTGTAACAGATGTGATCACAGGCAAGGCTTATACATCCATCACCATTACCAGCAGAATTTCTTATGCCAGAGAATGAGTTCACTAAACAAAAGTTGCTAGTTTTGGTAATCAGTTTATTCTTTGCCGTCACTTCAAGCGTTGATGTAATCTTCACGGCAGACTCATACTTTCATATACGAGAACCACCATTGAATGTCTTTTGTGCTATATGTTCAGACCCAGACAAAATGTCATACTTCACGCATGCTACTGAAAAAGTGAAACCCCGACACACAGAAGCATGACAAACCATCTGAGCAGGTCTATGTATCGTGAAGAATGTGACATGCCCAGCGTGACGATGGGGGGCTGTAACAGCACAGGATGCAGTCAGCATATGTGCAGATTTGGATATAAGTGTATATGAAGAGGAAGATGCAGGAAGAAGGGTTTTTTTTGCCAAAGAGTGACAAATAACTGTCCAGCGACAACAGTAAGAATGAGACACAAGAGGGAGGGCGACTGTAAGGTAAGAAGGGAAAAGAAAACGAGCAACGGAGCACAGGCCCCAACGGATGGGCCTGCCACTTGGCCGGACCGCTCCTGTGGTTGCTAATCTTTCCCCGTCATTCATCGCCATTTCCCCACTTTGGGGCTGCCCACCTCACCAGATAAACCCGGTTCGCAAAATACAGAGGAAGACAAAAAGAGAAACAGAATTCGCCTGGCACTCTGATAAACGAATAAACAGACCCATGCCGTCACCACCAACCTCCTTCTGTGTGTCTTTCCTTTCTTTTTTGCTATTTTTTTAAAGTCCGGAAAACCATAAGCCTCCTGCGTTGCACAATGAGGCTCCAACCAAGCCGTGAACAGGAGGACTATGTGGTCAGCTCTGAAAGTGAGAGAGAAAGAAGAAGGAGGGGTAGAGGATGGAAGAGACAAACTTGAGTTATGAGGACAATCCTTCTCAAACAGAACCTCTATACTCTTCATAACACATTCAGTTATTTTTTGGGAACCAAAACTACAAGAACTCTACCAAATTTATTCAGACAGGGTCAAGCATTATATTACATACAGACCTAGTCATCATGGTCAGTGATAATGGTTGTCCCATTGTGTTGTAGAGACGCTGTTTGTCAAGCAGAATCTAAGGCTATATATAGATATATATAGATTCAAAGGCTATATGGCTGAGTTTTGTCATTCCCTTAAGCCCATAGCTGGTCCAGTTTTACTCAAAACGTGAAAATACAGCGGTGAGAAAACGTTTATGAGCTCTTGTGCTCTCATGTTCGTGTAAATCACAGAAGTAGACAAACAGAGTCTGACTAAAGTAATAACACATGGCGAACTGGACTTTTAATTTTGTTTATTCAAGACATTATTTGATTATTCACAATCCAGGTGGAAAAGTATGTAAAACCACATATTTACTGTATAACTAAATAAACGGAATAATCTGTACTAGGCGTTACTTGAAGATGCTGATGAGAATTTCAGACCATTCCTCCTTATAAAAACGTCCCAGTTTATCGGTTTAGGATTTCTGTCATGAACGGTTCCCTTCAGGTCACACCTTCTTTGGCCGTTCCAAAGTGCAGTGTTTTTTTTTTTAAACCATCCAGTTTTATTCAGCCATCATCCGAGCTCTGCTAAGGTGTGTCATCGCTACCCTGCTGTTCTCGTGTAAAATATCCATCCATCCATTATCTTAACCGCTTATTCCCGGTGAGGGTCGTGGGGAAACCTGGAGCCCATCCCAGAGCACATAGGGCGCAGGGCAGGGGACACCCAGGGCGGGGCGCCAACCCACCACAGGGCGTAAAATATCTTAATATGATTTTGAATTTATTCTTCCTTCGGTGTTTACAAGCTGTCCAGGACCTGAGACACACAAGCATCCACACTATTGCTGTTCCTTCCACAATGTTTCACAGCGTTGTATGAGGTTTAAGTATTGGTATACAGTGCCCTTTCCCTTCCAAACACAGTGTTTTGCATTTCGACTTTCATCTCATCTATTTGCGGAACATTGCCCCACAAACATTCTGGGGCACCCACATGGTCTTTTGCAAACTTGAGATTTGAAATTTTTGGAAATCAATGGGTTCCTCCATGATGGCTTTATATGAACACCACTCTTGTTCAGTATTTTTCCTATAGTGACACGTTAATGTTAGGGTTAGAGTTGCACGTTTTTGCTGTCAAGCCTGAGTTCTTTTTCACGACCTTCAGCATTACACATGTTTGCTCTTCGTGTGGTCTTTGTAGGACTCCCGTTCTTAAGCAAAGTGAGATTAATTACATCTAGAAAGATACTTCATCTTTATTTACTTTTGATGAATGTAACCTTGGCCAGGAGAGCTTGATGTTATCAGGCGGCATCTGATGATCCTACGGTGTTTCGACCCTAAATGGAAGCACCCTTCTGTTGATCGGTTGGGAGTGGTGGCCAAGTTACTGCCCATCTCCCCCTTCTGGCTTCCATCTTAACGCCTCACTCCTATTCCATAAACAACAAGAGGCTCCATCTGCAGGCTCCCCATCCTGTGAGCTGTTCTTCTCTTCATTCCTGTCACTCCAGTTACTGACCGCATTCTTCATACTGACCGTGCCGGGAATCCTGTAGAGCCAACCTCAGTTGGGAACAGCCATGCCTGCCATCCTTTCCCCCTGCACTCATCCAAAAGGTTATGGTATTCTGCTCTTTTCCTTTCAAAGGGTTCTTTGTAGCCTTCTTCTCATGGGAATGTGAGTTTGATCATAACGATCATCTTGTGCTCATCGGACCACAAAACCACATCTGGCCTCAATGTTGTCTGGGCGATCTCAGGGAACTCCAGCCTTCATCTCAGGTCTACCTTCATATCCCACAATTGGGCCTTTTTGCAGTAAATTGTTTTCTTGAGTACCAGTAGTCAGGAATTTTCTTCAATTATGGACAATATGTCTTATTGTGGACTTATGAACAACCAGTTCTTCAGAAATGCCTTTTAGCATTTTTTAGCTTTGTTCTTCTCTACAATTCTTCTCCTGTCAACTGAAGGCTATTTTGATCAAGACACGGTTCACATCATCAGATCTTTCTTGACAAGAGCGAACTGTCAGTAACCAGACTTTTCCCCTTACGTTCCACACCACCAGTCTTTTTTATTGATTGGGAAATAGGATTCCTATTAGCTTCAGGAGACGTCAGTAGTCCAGAGGCTCACATAGTTTTTTCCATACTGGACTGAGATTGATAAAACAATGTGGTCAATACAGAAATGAAAAGTAAAATTGTTTCACAGTTATCTTTAAGTACATTCTGTTTGTCAGATCCTGTTTTATGAGATGCCATTGCAGGAGTCAAAGATTCAAAGGGTTTGCAAACATTTTCCTATTACTGTTTGTGGTTAGCAGACAACTTCTTTATCGTTTATGGAGTCACCAATGACTTTAATAAGCAGGGAAATTAAAGACCCACAATTTTATGGCAATTAAATAAGCACATATTACATATTAGCAATGTCACTTTCTAATACATACAATCCAGTTAGGAAGCATCCTGAAAAAAAGAATTAATCAAGATCTAATGGGGTTTATGAAAAAAGGTTGCATTAAAGATTTTGGGTATGACCCATATTTTACTAAAAGAGCAAAAAGCTTATAGTGACAGCCACCGGTATCTACAGTGGAGCCTATACTGGATAAAAATGTATCTAAACTCTCACGAAACCCTGTCTGGTTAATTAAAAAGATTACAACAGATAGTATTAAAATGTTTTTTTTCACAATTGTGTTGTATGGTACTGGTATTTTAGATAAGATGTGAAGTTGTAAGGTGACCTGGAGGAAGTCTCAGCTTGGACCTCCCAGGCAGGTGCTGTGCTCACTGTCTCCTACTGAATGGATTGGACTGTATCAGATAGGTTAAACTGCAAAAGATGTCAAAGGAAATGACAAAAACTCAAACATGAGGGACCCATTAAAGGCAAACATGAGGGACATGAGATGCCACTAAAAATTGCAACTATTTTTCTTTCATTTACTTATCTTATAATTATCATCTTCCAGTCATCAGATTAACTCAGCAAAGATGCTTATCACCCAGACAGCTCAGCACAAAGAAGAGCGTCTCACTAACCCAAACAGTCCCACTTGGCTGCCAATGACGTGAACATTAGATTCCATTCATCGTGTGTCCTTTGACAGTTCTGACTCTGTACTGATCAGCTTGCAATTCTATTAGCAGCCTGAGTGTTTACGTGTTCCAGCCTTGTCCCTCCAGCCCGCTGTCGTCTCCTGTCCCAGGTCTCTCTCCTGTGCCTGCCCTTCACTTGCTTACCCTGATGTCCACCTTGTCTTTTTTACGGACCTTCACATGCTATGCGTGGATTATCAACAGTGACCTTCGGTTTGTGTTTTCCCGGCTCTGTTTTCAGTATATCAGAGTTTGGGCTGTGCATCTGAATCCTATTCTGTGTCAGTCATTACAGTGTCACTTCCTTGTACATGATTCACCTACACACATGCGTTTTTCTTTTTTAAAAAATGCAGTGTGAAAAAAATATGAAAGAGTAACAAACAGGAGATAGTGTAACAGAGTTGTCCTCCAGTGAGGGATATGGCTGGTGTGAATAGAGTAGAGAGGGCCTCGATCTCAGGACAGGTAAGACGTGCATCCCATTGAGCCACCTGGCCAACCTGGGGCCTCAATGAGTAGAACATCAGGCTGGGACGTAGGAGTCTCCTGGCTTGAATCCCAGCCCAGCTGCCAGGTGTGTCCCTGAGCAGGACACACAGTGTGAGCTTATTGTTACATGTGTGTGAAATGTTGTAGGTCACTTTGGATAAAAGCATCTGCCAAATGAATGAATAAATGTAAAATGCATCCTCAGCTGCCTGTCTCTCTCCCCTGAGCACCAATGTATCTTTTTCACTGGACTGTTTTGCTGACATTTACTGAAAGCTCTGCTTCCTCTGGAGCAGAACTACCATAATCTTAACTATTGTCATTAACAGGTAAACACTAAGCTTGAAGTGTCTATGTAGCATGACATTGTTTCCAAGTCTCTAAAGGGCTGTAATTTTGCAAGGTGCTGTTTACAAAACATCTCACAGGTCGTATTTTTATTTTGTAAATACAGCTACTTTACAAAATAGTGAACAAGAAGGACATACATGCCAACTGAGGCTCGGGTGTCCGGTTTCATTTAGTGCTTTAGTAAGTATTCACTGTCAGCAAAACAAAGAGACCACTTCAGTAACGGGACTAACCTTGTGCTATAGGTTTTATAACAGTGGCTAAAAGGTTCTTTATAATATTTAGTTAATTACATTACATTTAAACTTTGTCATCTTCTTGCATTAATATTGTGCATGCCCTTAACATCAGTTTATTTTTGCCACAATGAAAATTCATCCATCCATCCAGAAACATTAATGTCTCTTGATAATGTAAGCCACCATACTGCACCATCCATAACCATTTGAACTATTGTATATAATCCCCTTTTCAATTGAATTGAATTCAATTCATTTTTTATATAGAGCTTCTTGAAACAATGTGCCTCAAAGCGCTTTACACAAGAAATTGCAGATATTGAAGAATTAATACAAGTGAATGAAGCCAGACAACAATGGAGGAGAGTACTGTACTATTCCTATATTGTTCCTGTACTGTTCCTGTACTGTTCCTATACTGCTCCTATACTGTTCCTGTTCATGAGTTCCTGTACTGTTTATTCCTATTTGTATTATTCATATTTATTCATATCCATCCAATATCATAGCCTTACCTACCTGTACATACGTAAATATTCTGCACTGCTGCCCAATGCACTTCTGATTAGATGCTAACTGTATTTCATTGCCTTGTACTGTAACATGCGCAATGACAATAAAGTTGAATCTAAACTAATCTAAACAAGCTCATATCAATGCTGGCTTTACAACATGAAAGGTTTAACAATAGCAAACTAGTCTGTGCAGCTGTATACATTTCTGCAAGTAACTCCATGTGATTTTTGGGAGTAGTAACAGGTGTCCACCTTCGACACTGCACAGCTGCTGAATGCAGGTAAGATATCCGTGCAAAAATGTGTGTAGAGCTCAGAGAATCTGCAGCTCTGGAGATAAAGTTTCTGTTGCGCAGCATGTAATGCTACACCCTTCGCTTGTGGAGGGACACGAGACACACCAGAGAACGGGTTGACCCGGAGCGCCGCCCCTGTTGGAGAAGTCCAATCGAGCCCTTTGTTGGACCTTTGTGTGATTGGTAATGCAGATCCACAGGACCTGGACATGTGACCTGTGCATCCAAGACTTTTTTTGACTTTCTACTGTGTGTGTGTGTGTGTGTGTGTGTGTGTGTGTGTTTCCCAGCTGGTTGCTCAGCTGGTTTACAGTTTATTAAACCCAGAATAAATGGCAATAGCACATTTTTGGTTTAGGTTTTCATCAACATGATGTAACTTATAAAAATAATAATATACAAATTGAATCCTACACAAAAAAATGCCTATATTTTTTTGTGGATAACAGAGAAGTGGAGAAGCTCGTGTTCGTCTAAAGCAACGTCTATTGTCTAAGTAACCGTAAGTGTGATTAATGAACAATAATGCTTATTCCAGAGCTTATGAAATGTGCTTGCTCTAAAATCTAAATTCCTTTAT
>JABJVR010000087.1:746145-783305 GCA_025773905.1 Chitala chitala
ACACACACATAGTAAAAAGAGGTAATGTGGCAGGCACAGTAAACAGTAAAGTGCTCCCACACACACACACACACACATAGTAAAAAGAGGTAATGTGGCAGGCACAGTAAACAGTTAAGGTGCACACACACACACACACACACACATAGTAAAAAGAGGTAATGTGGCAGGCACAGTAAACAGTAAAGTGCTCCCACACACACACACACACACACTTTTAGAGATGACCAGGACGTGATAACGTCGAATCTCCTGCACTCTTTGTATTACTTGTACTTTTTTGTAAAGGCGTGTAATTAGATCGTGCTCTGTCCTTTGTTCCTAGTTACCGTATTACAGCGAGTCTTTGGAGGACTTGGTCCTGAAACGCTGGACTGTCCAGCGCAAACTTGCATGTGTGGCTGCCCTACGTCCCCCCCAAGAACATAACTAATATAACTGTACGTGAAGGAGCGAGTACTTATTTTACTTATTTTTTCAGTTATCTTCATCTCCGATGCCTGGTGGCCAGACCCACCCCCCCCCCCACTGAGCTCCAGTTAATGAATACAGTGTGACAAGTTAAAGTATTGAGCGTATAGAGTAGTGAGCGGAATAAAGGTACTGCTTGTTGTTTTAATTTCGGTTTTTAAAATGCATGGGAAATACTGCACAATGACAGATTTCCATAAAATAAATAGAATAAAGGGACCTTGTCTTGAGTCTGCACAACAATAAAAGTGGGTTTTCCCTCTAATTATGGGTTATTCCCAAACATTACCAGTTTATTCTAGAACATTTCAGTTTAATAAAGGGAAACGAATCTAGTTACATTTTGTAAGGAAAAACGAGAATATCAACATGCCGAAGTTTTTGCAATATCAAGTTCATGTATGTTAACTTCGGTTTATCTTTATTCATGACATTAAAATTGTACATATTAATGGCAAGGTGCTACTGCTTAAGGTAAAATGGGTTTTAAATGCAACATACAAGCTGTACAATTGTACATTTATATGTTGCATTTAAAACCCATTTTACCTTACGCAGTTACACCTTGCCATTCATTAAGGTGGTACGATTTGTAATTGATGTTGTGGTGTCGGATTGTACAGCTACAATATTCGGCTTGCCTTACTTGCTTTTGGCATTTGCTGAAGATGTATTTATAGTGACCTGGTGGCTCAATGGGCAGAACATCTGGCTGGGATGTGGAAGCCTCCCGTTTGAGATCCCACCACAGCCAGGTGTGTCCTTGAGTAAGATACTCAGTGCTAGCTCCCCGGGCACCGCATGTGGCTGACTGCCCACTGCTTCCCCCAGGGGATGGGTTAAATGCAGAGAAGTAATTTCCCTCTGGGATTAATAAAGCACTATTTTATAAATTAAATTTGCACGCGCTGCATGCTGTCACCTTCAGCAAAGTTCATGTGCAGCCTCTTCGGTCCGCACGAGAGCTGTCACGAATATGTAAGGAGGTGCAGGGCTTTAATGCAGTAAAATCACCTGTGTGTGCTTCTTACAACCATCTTCACAAGCATCGTCCGCTACAAAAACCACGTATGTTGTCGTAACTCACTCCGCTGCTCTGGTTCAGTTTGCGCTCCTTAAAAATCCGCACGTATGTCTTAGACGCGGAACAGCAGTTCCAATAGTACAATCCGAAAAACAGGATTTATTGTGCCGAGAGGCTGTTTGAAGGTTGCACACGTTACATGGGCAGTGAAACCAACTGTTGCTATATTCTCTTTAAGGTCTTCATAGTATAAAACTGCTTGCCAAGAAGCAGTCCCTTAAATGAAGAATATATATACTTAACTCAGGAAGTCAATAACTATGTTTAATGTGTATATACATCAGTTGAATACTTAGATCCATCAATAGTTATTATGGCAACAATAAATAACTAATTTATTGCTAGAATGCAGGCAGCTACAGAAGATTAACATGTGAACGCTCTCAGGCGGGATGTTTTACTCCTAGGCAGAAATCAGTTAGACAGCCAGGGTGCTGTGCAGTATTCACCACGCTGGATACCAGGGCTGCATACCAAACTGCATGCTTCAAACACTCACTAACACAATGACGTTAAGATTGAAACCGAAAACACTCGCTCGTCTTGCGGTGCTATCACAGTTATGTTTTGCTGCGATGTCAAACTGTATTGCTGGATTGAAAACTAACTGTACTTAATTGGTGTGATACTTTTTAATACTTCCGTCATTGCTACCAAGTTATTGTTACATGCACAGGTGCTTAGAAAACATTTACGGTACGTTATTTTAACGTGGCCCGCTGCCGATGTTAACCAATATACACGCTCCACCCTTTTATTAGCTTTTCACGTAGGTGAGTGTATCATGGGTGTGACCGCTTGGCGTTGCATTCCAGTGTTCGCACTCAGTACACACTCAGCGTTTCAGACCACTCAGCGTCGCACTCCAACGTTGCCACTCACTACACACTCAGCGTCTCAGACCACTCAGTGTCGCACTCCAGCACACACACTCAGCATCTCAGACCACTCAGTGTCACACTTCAACGTTCCCACTCACTACACACTCAGTCTGAGACCACTCAGCATCGCACTCCAGCACACACACTTAGTACACACTCAGTGTTTCAGACCGGTCAGCATCACACTCCAGCACACACACTCACTACACACTCAGCGTCTCAGACCGCTCAACATCACATTCCAGCACACACACTTAGTACACACTCAGCGTTTCAGATCGCTCAGCATCACAATCCAGCACACACACTCACTACACACTCAGCGCCTCAGGCCGCTCGTTATCACACTCCAGCACACACACTCACTACACACTCTGTGTGACCAGCGCACACTGTCCTGTGATTAGCATCTGCTCTTATTGCTCTAACTATAGGCTGATGGAGAGATTTGTGTGCTTGGTTATTACGAAAAGCTTTCAGTTTGATAGACTGAGCAGAATTAGAGGGTTTTGCATCTGACTTCAGTTGGCCATTTTCCTCTTAATGGAGCCCTCTGACCGTAAATTGTCTTTCATGCCGTAAGTACGGACTTCTAAAAGCGCCTGTTTCCTTCAGTTCCTGGCTCTTCATGAAAAATGTATAAACACATTTTGTAATGTAACCTAAAAGAACCAGTAATACCATATTAAATTAAGGTATAATGAAAATGTATATCTCAGGGGCTTCTTTGGAGATAATTTAAGCCGATTTTTCAATTATCTTAAACGGCTTAGCCAAAAGCGCATATTCATGAAATCCAAATGATGTGAACTGGAATGAGACACATTTCTACAACATGGCAACATAGTAACCATCAGAAATACCGTCATCAGAATCACGAGATTAAATACAAAGAATATCAAGATCTCCAAATATAAAATGTAACTGCTAAAACCAGTGGTTACATCGCCAGAATTCGATCCATATAACATTACTGACTAATCCTGTGTTAGTTATTGATGCTCTCTACATATTTGCTGAAAAATATTCACATCTGAGGCTTTTATGTGCTGGTTTGTGTTTGTCAGTCACACTGGCTATCCTAATATGACAGTAATTTCTGTGATTGTATCACACGCCATATTTACACAAAGTGAAGGTTTTGTAAACTAGTTTTCCTATCCTCGAGTAAGGTTTATACCTTTAACGTTTGAAATTTGCACTTGTTTAAATGAATCGCATAAAGAGATCCAATTCTTTTTTTGAACGTTTTGCATCGTTATAATCCGAGTGTTTCATGTTTATCTCTATTTTGTCATGTTGCCGTCTGAAACCCTTGGAAAACTCGTCCAGCGCCATTCTCGCCTCAGATGTGAAAATGTGTCCGCAGACGCCAGACAGTTAGTTTGCTCGAAAGGTGTTGGCGCCAGCCTCGCTATGAAGCGCGGGAAATCCGAGGCGTTCCGCTGATATGGCGGGAAAAGTCCAGGCGTTTCGCTGATACGGCGGGGAAAGCGAGGACAACCGCTACAGGGGTGTGATTCTCAGGTCTAAAGTGCTAAAGCTGAAATGGTACTTGTAGCCAGTCAAAAAAATACCCGATGCCATTACAGACTTTTGCAGCAGTGAAGACAGTGAACGAATTTCATTCTTACGATACCGTTTTACCTACTTTTATATACCCTTTTTAATACTATAATGCAAAAAAAACGTAATGATTAAGTAGCTGATGGCATGGTAGAGGCGCCGGCGGGTGAGAGAGTGAATGAGTCCGATCTGTCGTTGAGAGCAAATCTATAAAACAGTTTTATTAGTCCACAACGTGCGTCATTCCCGGTTCTCATTAAAGAGAGATGATATGATATTGAAGTCTTGTCGTTTTAAATATACCTTTGGGTTGGGCACTGTGAAACTTAGGATAGAGCTATGAAGACATTCGGTTTTTACAGAATATCGACCATTCTGTTACTTGGGTTGCTGTTAACTGTTCCCGAGATGGTGACATACATGACAGTTTGCCTAGATACGATTTATTCCTGCGTAAAGTGACGCAATCCGCCCTCAAAAACAAAATGTACTGCATCATGTTAACAAGGTTAAATACTGCTGATGGGAGTGCTGAAGGTGGAAAAAAAATCGCACGTCAGTTATGCAGCCCCCGGCTCGCAGTCGCCTAACGTCTAAATGCGTGTGACAAACTGATTTCATTGCCCGTGAGAAAAACCATGAAGCTCACCTGGCGGCTGACTTGTTCTTGCTGGATGATCAGCAGGAAACTGGATGATCTTACGACTGCTGTGGATTCACACGCATCCCACTGTGATAATACCAGCTTTTCAGCAGTCCCACTTCTTATCAAGGCTTAAGGTCCTTAACGGATATTGTGAATGTTTGCATTGCGATTGCTGTAACATGCATGCATGATTATTATGTAAGGCTGTGTTTAACGTTGTTTGTAGCAGTCTCGTGTGTGCCACTTTCGACTGCTTGGAACAGAACAGTTTTACTGGCGCGCACGCACGCACGCGAACACACACACACACACACACACACACACACACACACACCGATTTGTCAGGATTGTCTAATATGTCCTGCGTTAAATGCCACAGTTGAAACCCCATGTTTATTTAAATTAGTGTAGAATGATGTCGAACAAAATGCATATAGAATTTCGTTTTCTTAGAGGTTTGTTTACTTTTTGCTGCCATGTAGTCTTAATTTGTTTTATAATTTTAATTACTTCGCCCCATCTAAATCGAGAGGCAGCGACAGGAAGTGTCCATATTACGTCGATAATTTCTCATGTCAGGGCTGATTTTGAAAAATGTATCAAGTGTTTTCTGTGTGTTTTATTTGTAGCGTGTTATACCCACATTTTCGGTATGTATCTGCACGAAGTGAGCAAATCTTAATATATCTTGCCAATCGCAGCCTTTCAAATGCTCGTCAGATTTGCATTTTTATAGTGTTAAACCATCAGTCCGACATCCTGAATTTGTACTGTATTAAGAGGAGATACTGTTGGATTTGAAGGGCTCCTATATCATCTGACACGTTTGTGTTGTTTTACGACTGACGGCAGACGCCAAGCGCAGGTGTGAAGACAAATGTCATGTTCGATTACAGTTACTAATATGCTTCGACTTTGCCTGAAACTAATGTAAGAGCTCATTTCGGATTAAGAAGAACGAGCCAAGAGATCCTGACTTGGACTCTGCTCTGCGATGTCTTTAAAACCTGTTTTCAGAAAATCTGCTTTTCTTGCTTCTTCTATGAAGGGTGAATGAATGACTAATGATAAACTTGGGCAAAACACGTCATGTACTGTAATCTATGAGAACACATGCGTCTCCTTGTTTACTTGTTCCAGTATCATTTTAATTATACGTTGGAAGTTGGGTTTCTGTATCCATCTGTGGCTTTTATAAAATTTACAGCAGTAGCTCTGCAAGATTCGTTTCTGCAGACTGTGGATTTGGACCGAGCTGTCGTTTTCTGTTCAGCGGGGACTTTTTTGGCCAGAAGCTCTCTTCGTTGCCTAACGCTCTCCATATTCAGAATGTTCTGCATGTGTCAGGCTAAGGTAGACCTAATGACGTGCAGCAGCTCGGGTACGGAGTAGTGAAGTCAGCCAGTGCTGACGTACGGTTCGTGAATATGATTGACAGGCGCCCGTTTAGCTTCTTTCTTTGCTAGTCTACGGAGGTTTGTGATGGCGGAGGTGACGGTCTAGTCTGGCAGTGCTTAGTCAAAAAGTCAAGTTTCAGAAAAATTGAGAATTTTTAATAAGCACATAACCTTTTTAAAAGCACAGTCGTCAAGTTGACAACTTCCTTCTTGATTACAAACAAGTGTTACTTTTAAAATTGATTTTATTTAACGCAGATAATACCCATCAGATGTCCTTTTTTATTAACCTGTGTGGCATTGTTCCTTCGTTTGGTGGAGTAGACATCTCTACCCCAGGTGTCGGCATTGCATTGTGGGATATCAGTGCCTATAATGCCTGCTGTGGTATCTGTGGGGAGCAGAGCTGAGCTGCCTGAGTGGGCATGACTCTTGTCCTGTGAGGGTTGGCATTCTGCACTCTGTTCCTCTCTGCCCATCTGCTTTTCAAACTGCTCCATCGTGGCTCTGGCCCTGGACTGCCACTTCTTCGTAGCCGTGAAGAATGGCTCTCGCCCCACTGCTTCTTCTCAAAAGAGTAACGACTCCCCAAAATTAATGTGGAGTGCAGGGGAAGACTGAGAACAGGTCCAGCGTGAGGCTTATTTACATAAAAAAAAGAGAAAGGAGGCCTTTCTATTCACAGAGGCTTTATCTTGGAGAAGTCTCTTGGGACTGTTTGCTACATGTCATACGTGTGACTGAGTTTTTAACACAACAGCTTGGAGAAATTTACATTACTGGCTTGCAATGTTCATCCAATCAGCTGCCAGCTTAGTCAGAGGTGAGGGCTGCTTGAGGCTGAGGTGTGTGTGTTGTCTGACAGTCTAGCCGCGTCAACATTACTCTGAATGTTGTCAGGTGTTCTGTACAGCGGAAGACGCCTCTTACGTGTCTGTGCTGCTTGATTCTCATACATATGGAGTTGCCGGTATTTTACTGTTGTTGCTCAGTAAATGTTGGTCTGTAATTGTCACACATGGACAGAATATCAGTGACCGTCCTCTGTTTGTCCATGGTGACGTCAGTTTCATATTCTCTAATCCTCTGAAGAGTAACACCACTGACCTGTATTTCATACTAACGCTGTTTATTACTTTCTGTTCTAACAAAGTAATTTTACAGATCCACCAAATTTCAAAAACTTTCCAAAGTTACTGTCCTCTTTATCTTCTGATTATGGCCAACAGTGGAGATAATGGATGAAAATACCCAGACGGCATACATAAACACCCAGCCGCACTTGAGTTACCAGAACATTAATCAAATATAATTACGTGCAGCGGGAGCAGCCATGCTATTAAAGAGCCATCAGCAGGGCTGATAGATACAAGCAATTAAGCGTAGAGGCTGGGCTTGGAGAGGCTTACATTTCAGCAGAGCCGCCAGGAGCAGACCGAGGGAGAACAGATGAAGGATTATCAGGAGACAACACCCCTCACCTCCCGCCCCCACTGGCCTTCAGAGAGCAGCTCTGTCAGTCTCCTGGGCCGGGCTGGCGACTGTTGGCATCTTTGAGCTGGACCTACCATACGTCTCTCCTAGACAGCTGTGTTTAATCTGGTCAACATATACACCCTATTGGCACTCCCAGCTGGGTGTGCAGAACCAGGCTCAGGTACTGTGGTACGGCGCTATCTCTCAAAAACTGTTGCTTTCTGGCAGGCCCAGCTTATGGAGAAGATCTGTACAGAGTCTCTGTCCTTTAACACCGTACTAGAGATATGCAGGAGGGCATCAGGTTTAATGAAGCCATTCATATTGTAGGAAGAATTTGTTAACTGTGGCACAGGCAGAAGATGGATGCATACACTACACAAGAGGGTCAGTCAATGGCAACGAGCATGTTGGTATGGAAACAGAAGACCATCAAGTATGGTGGGAAGGAAGGATTCCCGTTTTCAACCTTGGGAATAGTAGTGATGTGACAGGGGAGGGGGGAGTAGGTGCGGAGGAAAGGGAGGATGGAGTAAGTGTGGAAGGGGAAAACACAGTGTTCAGTGAGGCTGGAGGGTCTCATTCCCTCACAGTGTGCAGTGAGGCCGGAGGGCCTCATTCCCTCACAGTGTTCAGTAGGGCTGGAGGACCTCATTCCCTCACAGTGTGCAGTGGGGCTGGAGGGCCTCATTCCCTCACAGTGTACAGTGAGTCTGTACACTGTGAGGGCATCGCTTGTATGTTGTGAGGGCGTCGCCCGTATGCTGTGAGGGGGTGACCAGCGCCCAAGGTTCATGGTGTTTAGATTCTTCACTGTCTGTAAATGTGAAAACCTGCGTCAGATTCTGGCCTGACTGCATCTGCCCAAACCCAGTCCTGTGTCCATACGGGAGTGAATTCCAGTTTTGATTAACTTGTGTCAGTGTCCTGTTGCCTGGAGTCTTCAGCAGACTGCACTGTTAGGTTCTGAGGTTTGCAGGGTGGGGGGACGACAGACAGCAGTGTGTCCTTACACCCTTACACTCCCACCAGGGTGCTCATCCTCCTAAACTCCGCTCCATTCTCTCGAACCCGCTCGTAAGTGGGTTATAATTTTTATTTTGCACGTCCTAATTCTCATTATGGTGATAGGTTTAATTTGCATTTTACTGTGTAACACCCAAAGGGCCTTCATCAATTTGCATTATGTGATATTATCATCGTCTATATAGAAATGGAATTTTATCTGCTTAATTATACAAATTAGCGTGTTGTGAAGCTTCTTATTATGTTTGGCTGTAATGGTCTTTCAGAGACATTGAAAAGATTCTGAATGTTCCTGAACAAAAAGTGTCTGGTTGAAAGTGCTTTTAATTAAAAGTAATGATTTGGTAAATGAAGGTGAATGGAAGAAAGTCCTGCAAAGTCTATTTCTGCCTTTTTACACCCCCCCACCCCCAGAGAACCGTAAGGGGGGAATTTTTGTGCATGTGTCTGCCACTGTCACTCAAAAAGCACATATTCTGTTTAATTTTCATTAGATGGGTAACAGTGTGACCTCCATGATGGGCGGTGACTATTTTCATTAGATGGGTAACAGTGTGACCTCCATGATGGGCGGTGACTATTTTTTGCGTTCTAGAACTTTACTTTCTAGAGTTGTAATTCCATATGGATTGCTTTAATGCTCTATAAGTTGTAAGTGGTATTTTCCCATTTTCATAAACTAGAACTTGTGTCTAAGGTGTCTTTTAACTGGTATGAATTCTGGTATGGATACCACATTACCATGACCCTAGCAGTACAAGATGTTATTGAAAAACTGTACATCATGTGCCTTCAAGCTAAACATCAAAAGATAATATGCAAAATGTGTGTGCTTATGTGAAAAATATGTCTTCTTCCATGATGAATTTTCAAAATAAATAAATAAATAAACAAATAATAACCACCTTATTGAAAACTGTCTCCTAAGTCTCCCAGTAGACAAGCCATCCTGAGACTGTAATATAAAGTGCTGCCATGTGGAACCAAGGGCAGGGGCAGGTTTAATTAATATTACATATCAGGCACAAAATGAGAAGCACAGAACGGAGATATCATTCCAGGCATGCTAGCAGAAGTCTGGAGGGTGTTTGGACCGGAGTGCTGAGGTGCTCACCTGGACAACACCTGTCGTCACTCACCCTGACAGAAAACAGATTTCAGACATCGTGTTCTCTCCCGCTAGACTTCCTGTGTTTGTTCAGTTTCAAACAGAAGGGATCAGGTGTTCTGGGAACTGGGTTTTAACGTAGATATTAAACATGATGATTTATACCATGAGTCGTTCAAGTGACGTTTTAGTCACACCTGGCACTGAGTATAGCGTCCCAGTCCAGGTGCTAACGTGGTGTATAATGTGTAACATTAAATAATTAGCTGTTTTTCTGCTGTTTTGTATCTGTTTCAGAAACATTAATGGACTCCACAACGGCGACAGCAGAACTCGGCTGGATGGTGTATCCGACGTCAGGGGTGAGTCCTGCCTGCTCTCAGGACACACAGTGTAAGCTGAGATCTGGAGCCCTGGTGACCGGTGGTGTGATGTGAACAGCACAAACGGGCCCAGAACTGGAGATGAGAGGAGCTCAACTTTGATTTGCTGTTGATGTGTTTGTCTTTCTTTTGATGCGTTTGGCAGGCGATGCAGAAGTTCACAGTGTAGCACTGTTGCCTCACACCTCCATGACCAGGTGTGTGTGGAGTTTTCATGCACATTCTCCCTTTGGATCTGTATGTCTCCATCCCTTCCTCCAATTTCCTTTCATAGCCCCAAAGATTGGGTGGACTGGACAAGCAAAATGTCCCTCTGTTTGTGTGTGTGTGTGTGTGTGTGTGTGCGTGCGCGTGTGTGCGTGCGTGTGTGTGCGTGTGTGCACGTGTGCGTGCGTGTGCGTGCGTGTGTGCGTGTGTGTGTGTGCGTGCGTGTGTGCGTGCGTGTGCGTGTGCGTGTGTGTGCGCGTGTGTGTGTGCGCGTGCGTGTGTGCGTGCGTGTGTGCGTGCGTGTGTGTGCGTGCGTGCGTGTGCGTGGCCTGTGATGGGTTAGTGGCCTGTCCTGGGTGTCCCCTGTCCTGTTCCAGGCCACCCTAACCCTGTACAGGGTATTGGATGGACAGGTGGACTGATTGGTTAGTATGGTGCGCGTTGCCTTTTTGTTTTGTATATGTTGGAGAACAAGGAGTAAACAACAGGACTGACAGGACTAAAAACAAATATAGCCACGACCCAAAGGCATCTTGAATGAATGCAAATAGGGATGCTGTGTTTTTATAACGTTGATTTATAAAATGGAATTCTTACATTTAGCATTTAGCAACAGTGTAATAGAAAAAAAGACAAAACATTAAATGCAGTTTTGAATAATTGCATAAACTTTAAGACATAAAATTTTAAAGGTGTGTTAATAAAATAAGCATTTATTGTACCCTTTAGCAGGTACTTACATTGAATAGCTAGTGAACTGTTCAGCTGTGGAAAGGGGTAATAATTGTAGGTTACTTTGGACAAGTGTGGGCTTGGTGATTACATGTTAGATTCACTAACACTCAACAATCTTTAAATATCAACATTCCTCCTACTGCTAATATGCTCAGATTTTATACACAGAATCAAAGGTGATGATGTAGTTTTAGTCCTTATGAGTTTATTTATTGTTCTGTTTAAATCAGTGTTTTAGTAAAGACCTCTTCAGTGTTGTCCAGTTTAGTTATTGTCTTAAAATTATGCTTAAATTCCATTTTATGGGTGAAAAGTCTGTACAGAGATAGACATTTAATGGCAGATAAATTTGTTAATCCAGTTATGAGCTCAATAACCTGGAAGCATTAAAATTATGAAAACATTGTGACATTTGGCCGAGGCCTCTTTACAATGATAAAATGAAGAATTTGTGTAAAAATGCAGACAAACACGTTTTATGGCGTGTGCAGACGTCAGGCGTGCATATCATACAGTGTATAAATAATTTGAGCCGTCTTGTAAGACACTTGCCACTGTTACTGTATGAATTTTATATGTGGATAAACACATATAAACCTTATGATGATGACACACTTTTATATATCTTGTATATCACAAAAATCTCTGCGGTAGTGCAACAGTAGTAACGTATGGAAATGTACGTGTACACACACACACGCACACACACTTCCTCATCTTTGGGATTTGTGTCTGTTCATCATACCAAATTTTTTAAGCCTCAAACAGGTTAGTTTCCTAAAAAATATAGTGTATTATGTATTGAGTCTCTGTGTATATATGCTGAGTAGAAGATGAATACACCCCGCACATGTTTTTGCATGTCCTTGTGTTAGGATTTGTAAACAGTGTCTTTCCTCACCTGAGGTGTACCTGTCCACGCCTCCACGCTGTCTTCCCTCTGTGAGGCACTTGCACACTCAGGCCAACAGTAAACAGCTGTTTCTATTTAACCAATTAAGGTAATTGCAGTGATTCCCCACATGTGTTGGACAATAAAGTTAATATGTGATCTTCAAAGTAACTGGTTATTCCTGGGATAGTTCACAGAATGGTATATTAAGGGGGGGGGTGTACACATGTGACATTGCAACTATTTTAAATTTGTGTAAGGATAAATTTAGACTTTATTTTTCGTAGTGGAATTAAGTAGTCTGTGTATATTGGTATGAAAAATACAGATATATTGCAATTTCATTTTAACAGAAAGTGAATATTATTAAAGGGGGTGTTCATATTTTCTCTTGTGTATATATCACATACATGTAGTAGTAATTACACCATTAAACAGTCTTCCTATTACGAAAGGCTTTCATTCCAATCCCAGAAGATCTACCCAGCTGTTTTAGTGGGCATTGTGTTGGTATTTTGTTGCATTAAAGGAAAAAAAAACGTTTGTCGCTTATTATATACTTAAACGAAATGGCATGGGTCACTGTGACTGGCGTGAAAGTGAAACTGTAACGGGTTTAACAGAGGCGCTGAAGTGATGGGAAGCACGTGTCGACCCTGTGGTGCAGTTAGACCCCTAACACCAGACCGCTGCTTCTGCAGGAAAGATCCTGAGCACGAGCCAGAGGCGTGATGGCACTCCAAAGAGCCGTAGAGCTGCTTCAGAGTTCTGCACAAAGTGAAATAGCAGGTGCAGCAGTTTGCACTGCTGACGCTTCTTTCCCAGAGGACATCCTGCAGTCTCTACACCTGTTATAATGCATTAAGACAGACAAGAAGGCAAAGGTCACCTCACGTCTCAGGATGAAGCGGTGAAAACAGACAGGGTTGCAAGAAGACGGGACATCATTTTCATACCATGCTGGGGAAAATAGCTGAGGTAAAGTTATCACAGGTGGGCTCGTACCAGGTACGCCAGTGTCAGAGACTGATTTCGAACCCTCAGCTGCCATGCCCATACCTGTAAGACAAATATTTTGGGGGAAAAAAAAATACTGATGTAGTAAACTGCAATTAAACCAGTATACTTTTTCTACTGTCATAATTAGTGTTTCTTTTTTCCTTAAGGCCCACATTATAAATTCAGATGATTTAGCAAACTTAGAATTTTGCATTACGTGGTGTTCAGTTTGCTTGTGCTGTTATTCTACATCCTCGGTATTTGCTTTGTGGAAGCTGTTTTGGAAGGAGCGGTATACGATCTGAATACAACTGAATTTAAAAGCATTTCTGGCCAAAGAAGGGCAGAGCAGCGTTTTGCAGGACAGGGTCAGACAGCGGCCTGCTCACTCTGACCATGGTCTTGCATGGCCATGCTCCAGAAGGCTGGGAATAGCGCAGCTGTTCCTGCATTCACCTTTCTCGCAGTCTCCCCTACGGTGCTCTGTGCTTACAGGAGGGATGCAGCTGCCCCACCTTAGTTTCCACAGGTCCCAGTGAACCCAGCTGACGAAGCCAAGTTTGTTTGGTTTCATTGTCTCTTTGTTCAGACTACAATTAAAAGCCCTCTCTGCAACTTCAGTTTCCCCAAACACTTCTGTTGCTCTTCAGAAGGTAAGAAGAAATGACTTGCTTTTGAATACAGAATAGTGCTTTTTTCCACACATTTTTCTGCGACGTGAGAACAGCAGCATCTGTTTACTGATACGAAACTGTTGCATTGTCCCTCTCTTCTCCCTGTCAGGAGTGTCTCTGTACGCTGTTGTCATCTGTGTTCTTTCCAGTTTAAACCCTGTAATAACCTTGTTAATTTCTGAGTTGCAAGTAGTGATGCAGGATAGCTGTGCTCTGATTGGAGGAGACCTCTAACCCCTGCTGCTTGTAACTGGATGCACAGGAACCTGAAAAAGTAATTTGTTTTCTCAGCCAACCCAAGAACGCCTGATTTATTTTAAAGCCCACCCTCATTTGGAGGAATGATACCAGGGTTCTGCAATAGTTCGATCTTGGTCACAAACGGTTGTAGTGACATTGACAGAAGTCCAGCTACATCAAATATAAATACTGTATTACACATCCTTAAAATGGAACTGCTCATAAACTGAACTGAAAAATATATAGGTCTGTTGGTAGAATAAACCTTGTGAGCAATATATCTTTATTCCTCATTAAAATGATAACATTTTGAGATACGGTTGACTCTGAATAATATCCCACTAATCCAAATGCACATCTTGAGTTTATTGATTCAAATCTACAATTCAACAAATGTAGTAGCTGTATGTAGGGTCAGTGTGCAAATGAGCACAACTCAAATCCGTAATGCTAAATCACGAAGCACTCCTCAAAATCCTGGAAATTAGACACAATGTCAAAAGCCGTTCATCAAAAAAAAAAGACCCTAAAATGCTAACCAACCAGGGACATCAGAACAACACAGTGACCACATAAAATGTTGCACAGGACCATGCCTTACACTGAATGAGGGGCAGAATGTGTCTTAAATAGCCCGAGAGAGTCAGTCGGTTGACTGAGATGAGGTAAGGTTCTTATCCGAGGAACATGGCTGCAGGCTGATGATACAGACTTAATCCCACAGGCAAACTGATACATTTAGTGAAATGCCAGAATGGTGGGCCGTCCTTTTGTGTGGACGGCCATCAGACATGCTAAGTTAGGTGACGTGCCCGTAATGTTGGGCCGCTCTGAATCAAATTCCAGGGCCATTTTTAAATCCCAGTCCATCCCTGCTTAATCCCAAACTCTTTACTTTATACACCTCATAATGGTTTCTTGAACATTTTATAGACATTTTAAATGAACACTTATCTATAAATCAATGGTTGAAACAACTAAGACAAGTACAGAAACTGCTGCATGAGTGTTTTTGTAATATGCAGTAGTTTTAATCCACTGCAGTGTGATGAAGGAGAAGCTCTAGCTGTCTTTACACTTCATGGCTGGGACTGTGTGTCCTGTCCTGTTCACTTCTTCAGTGCTGTATGCCATTCTGTTGACTCCTCAGGTTAGGTGTGCCGTCCTGTTCCTTTTTCCATTTCCCTGTGATGTCCTGTCTGTTCCTTTCTCTGGTTCTGTGTGCCTTCCTGTTTTTTCCCCAGATCCGTTCTGCCACCCTCTTCATTTTCTTGGTTCTGTGTGCCATCCTTTTCCTTGTCCCAGAGTGGTTTGCCATCTTGTTCTTTTTCCTGGTTGTGTGCCATCCAGTTCTTTTCCCCAGATCCGTGTGCCATCCTATTCCTTTTCCTGATTTTGTGTACCGTCCTGTTCCTTTTCCTGGTTTTGTGTATTGTCCCATTCCTTTTCCCAGTTCCATGTGCTGTCTTGTTCCTCATTCTGTGTGCCATCCTGTTCCTTTCTGCAATACAGATTGGTTAAGTCCACCTAATTCTTTCTTTTTATTTTTCTTACTCTGTTTGCAGTGCACCTAGTAGTGTACTTTGTGTGTGTGCGTGTGTGTGTATGACAGTGAGCTTTTAATGGCATTTGTCAAATTAATTGTGTCTGTGAGGGAAGGATGTTGCACCTGTTCCCCTCTTGCTCTCATTGTGTCAGGGTTTTAGACAGAGCTCAGGGTCAGTCACAGGTCATGACCCCTGTTGTTAATTCTCGGTTTCAGTTTAGGGAACATGGCAGGCTTGTCACGCCTGCTCGTTAACTTTGCCTTTGTATTGTCACACAGTGGGAAGAAGACTTTACTATTTATTACACACTTTAATGTTGTATTAGCTACTAGTAAGACCACAATATACCATATTTAATGTGATTATAACTATAATGTTATAGTAATATAAATATTCTTAAAAGTATTATTCTGTTTTATGGCAAACATTTGCAACAATTCACTGTGGTCTTGTTTTTTGGAGTCTTGATATATGATGACAGATTGACAGTTTATGGATTCTGCAGGGATATTTTTACAAGACTAGCAAGTTTAATGGTTATAAACATTTCAATATAGAAGACCTGACTTTTACTTGATTAAACTGGGATATTTTCAATCAACCATAGTATGTATTCTGTGTAGTTTAGTAGATGTATCAACCATAGCATTCTTGTTATTTGCTTATATTTGGTAACCATATATTGTATGAAATGTATCTCTGATTCATCATTTGCTGGCTATATCCAGATCAGATTTAGTATATTTGTATTTTACAAGTTTTACAACAATAACAGGAATCCTGGATACAACAGTATGAGTCTGAGAGTCGCAGTACACGAAACAACCAAACAGTGTTGTGGTGAAACCTCTGTGGACCAACACCATGGCACTGGCCCCTTCCCTGTCTGGACCCCCCCAATGTGGACTATTTCTGCTTAGTCCAATGTTATGTCATCCTGCGGGGTTCAACAGGTAAACCTTAAACAGGTAAAAAAAAAAGATGCAGAAAGAGGGGATACATGGACAGCGGCATCACCAACATTACTGAAGGTAAATTAGACAGAGTCTGATTAACAGAAAGACTGGCCAAAACAGTAAAGTCTTCCATCTAGAATTGAGAACTGAAAGAAAGGGTACATTGACTGGAATACTGCTCCATAAAGTAGGAGGCTAACAGCTCAAGGCTTTACTTTACTGCCAACAGTATTTTTTCTGGGGGTTACCAGAAGACCTGCATCATGTAACTGAGGATGGCAAGATGGTCTGTACACATCGGTCAGCTCAGTAAATTACAAAGGGGCAAAACCATTCAAGTAGGGCTATACAAGTTCACAGAAGTGCTGTGAAGTCTGTGCTCAATTTAACAGGATGTTAATCAAAAGACACATGAATGGATGGAGCATTAGAGTTTCTGAAGCAGTCGTTAGAACTTGCTATAAGGGTGTGAGTATACAGTTTGTTCAGTCTGAGTGTAAGGCATTGCAGCAGTGTAGTCCAGATACACTAATGTATGTATTGATTTCTCTGTATTGTGATCAGCATCAGTTTGAAAGGAACGTAGTTTTGCAGTATTTCAAAGCTGTAGGAAATGCACTTTCTGTAGTTAATGTCAGTACTGAAAGACAGGTCTATGAGAAAACAGTGCAGATTCAGCAAAACTACAGTTAAAGTTGAGTGAGTTAAGTAATGCTGTGTGTGTGTGTGTGTGTGTGTGTGTGTGTGTTGTCATTTGTGAGTAAAGCTAGTTCAGTCATTTCAAGGGTTTGAGCAACGTTTTAAGGCTTTTAGCTTAATTAAAGCAGTTTGCTAAAGGTTTTCAACTCTCTGGTCTGACAAAGTGTATTTGTGTGTTACCGGTGTTTGGATGAAAGTTCATTTGATGCCAGCGTATGACCTTTACAAATGGGAGATGGGAGAATAGAAGTTGTGTGAGCATTTGGTTCCTAAGGACTCCATATTTGACTAATTTCAGTAACATCGCTGTATATTCATTTGATTTTTTGATATGGTAAAAGGCATTACTGAAGTAAGAACAAAGGCAGACCACATGGAGTTATGCAGATCTCAGGCCTGTGTAATCAGGGGTGCCGTGCAGGGGTGGAAACCTAAGATGATTCCAAGGGCCCGTAACTGACAGGGCCCCACAGAAATTAGGACACAGCTTAACATTTCAACACAACATCTAACACACTGTCTTTCAGGGGGCCCAAAATTTCCCGTAGTGGCCCCGTGTGTAATGAAATGGAATGGCGAAATGTTTTCAAGGCTGCACTAAAATCTAAAAGCATTGGAGCTCTTGTGTTCCCATCATCAGCAGATATCAGCCCATCCTTTACATCTTTGGTTGGAGTACTTATGTGGCCAGGGCAGAAGCCAGACTGGAATTTTTCAAGATATTTTTAGATTAGCTGGATATCTATGAATATCTAAGTTTTAGTCTGCGGTTGGGAGGTTGCTGCCTTTTCAAGGATTCTTAAAAGAGAACAGAGGTTTGAGACAGGGCTGTAGCTTGTTACAGAGACTGACTGCGGATCCACATCTTGCCCGATTTCCAGCCCAGCCTAGCCGGAAGCTTTTGGGAATGCTGGGGACATAAACTTTGGCTACAGGCTGGTCTCTGAAACTGGGTCCATACATGTTTTATTAAGCAACACTGCTGTTCTTTAGCAGCCACAGTGCATATATACAGTGGGTATTTAGTTTGAGGTATTTAACTCAACTTAGCTGTGTTCAGCCTGTACACATCACAACATATCTATTCATACTGTCTGTGTCTGGATTTAAAAAGAGTATTTCAAATGTTTAAAAATAAATGTTTATGAAGCCGTTCTGCTGGCCCACTCTGCAGATGTGATGCATTTTTTCACAGCCTTAAGGCTGCTGCACTACTTACAACAGAAAACACCAACAGCAATGATGGATTCCAGCTTTGAGCATCTCTCTCTCTTCTAAGACAAGCGGCAGGCAGGGTTCCTGAAGCTGGTGAAATTCACTAGATGCCAGCTTCTTACACTATTCCAAGGTGACAGGCTCTTTCAGTGCCATATTTCAGTGCAACATTGACTGACTTTAAGATGGTTTCATATGTTGATGGTGGTTATTTTCTACAATGAAAGAAAGCACAAGTTTTGTGGTCTGTAAGTATCCCTGCTTTGGGATCTTCTGTGTTCTGAGGGCCTTGTGTTTTGACGTTAGCTAATCTATTAATTTTATTTAACAGTTCAACTGATGTGCCATAGTATTTAAATGTTTTTAAATGCTACCTGTTATACTAGTAAGTATAGGTTCTCTGTGTACTTCAACACTACCTTTTTTTAATCAGTGTTTGTGTAAGGAGCACCATCCAGGATTAATGGACTTGCTCTTGATGTTCTCCCCACCTACAGTGGGAAGAGGTCAGCGGCTACGACGTGAATATGAACACCATCCGGACCTACCAGGTGTGCAACGTGTACGAGAGCAACCAGAACAACTGGGTGCGCACCAAGTACATCCGTCGCCGGGGCGCCCAGCGCGTGCACGTGGAGATGAAGTTCTCAGTACGTGACTGCAGCAGTATCCCCAACGTGCCGGGCTCTTGCAAGGAGACCTTCAATTTGTACTACTATGAGTCGGACTCAGACACAGCCACCAGAACATTCCCAGCCTGGATGGAGAATCCCTGGATGAAGGTGGACACCATCGCCGCTGACGAGAGCTTTTCTCAGGTCGATCTGGGTGGCCGGGTGATGAAGATCAACACTGAGGTGCGGAGCTTTGGCCCAGTGTCCCGCCACGGGTTCTACCTGGCCTTCCAGGACTACGGCGGTTGCATGTCGCTCATCGCAGTGCGCGTGTTCTACCGCAAGTGCCCTCGTGTGGTCCAGAACGGAGCAGTGTTCCAGGAGACCCTCTCCGGGGCTGAAAGTACGTCACTGGTGCTGGCACGAGGCCTGTGCATACCCAATAGCGAGGAGGTGGACGTGCCCATTAAGCTGTACTGCAATGGCGATGGCGAGTGGATGGTGCCCATAGGACGCTGCATGTGCAAGGCGGGTCACGAGCCTGTGGAGAACGGCACCGTCTGCAGAGGTAAGGCCAGGCACCAGTGGCAACATGCTGCGTCTTCTGCTTCGCTACTGGTGTCTTGCTGCATTGCAACAAAAGCGTGGAGCAAACGTTTTTACTGATGTGGAAAAGATTTTACTGATGTGGTAAAGGACACTGACAGCTGAGTAGCTGAGCGAGTGAGTGACAGCTGGTCAGAAGGCAGCTCATTGGCTACAATACTGAGTGCCCGCCCACTGTGACATGTGACTAGTGTTGCTTCACTGGTATCAATGCAGTGCCTTTGACGTTGTCCTATGATCTCACAGCAACTTCTGGGGTAGGAACCTAGTTTCATGGTGTTATTGGAGTCCCTGTTACCAGCAGCCTGGCTCGATCGAAGTACAGCAGGAACACCTTTTCCACAGAGCCAATTTCACAGCCGCTGATGCAGCACATTGTATAATTAACGTAATAATTACTGAGCTGTCTCTGTCCTCCCTGGAAACGTCCACGTTTTCATTTGGTTTCAACTTACAAAATGCAGATTACTCCTTTAATTATAATCACCACCAAGGATGGAAACCCTCTTTTCCATTAACGCCTGAGTGTGTTCAAATTGTAATCAAACATAATTAAAAATGACCCCAGTCTGATGGCTGAGTCTCTGGAGCGCTGCATGTCCAATTTCGATAAGTTTGTGTCAACACAAGTATCAATTAATCAAACCCTGATTTAAAAAGGCTCACAAATTCACTGTATTGTGGAGCATAAGAATTTCATTTCATGCAAGGTGTGGTAATGAAAAGGTGTTTGCTGTACTTTGGTTGACTTTATTAGAAATGTAAGCAGTGAAGCGCTTGAGGATTACAGTAAGTGTTGTGCTGCCTGTCAGTCAGGTGGTGTACAGTGTTAAGCCTGGTTCTGGGGACTGTGTCGATGGAAAAAAGATTCTGCAATAACGGTTACATTCATCATCAGCAGATTTCAATTACTGTACTCGCGTGTTTAAGACTGAATTTTTCTGGATCTGGGAATTATTTTCTTTACCACAATGAGAGTTACAGTCTTAATATTGCCTAATGACACAATAATTATCCAATTTCAAACTACAGTACTTCCATGTGCATCTAAAATTCCAAAGCCAGTTTTGTTGATGCACGTGACAAATGTGGTTTTCTGAAATGGAAATTCTACTGTTTCCACAGTTTTTTAGTAATAACATGATAAATACAGTTAAGACGTTCAGCAAGAAACCTTAAGATTTAACTTCTTAAATTTAACAACGTAGGGAAAAAGTGAGCTGAATTCAGCTATTAAAAGCTAAAAAAGCTACATATGGTGACTGTGTAAGTAGGAGAGGTAATCACAAATTAATTTCTGCCAGTTTTTTTTTTTTTACATTAAATCATTAAATGAAGCTTGAATTTAATAAGTGTTTATTGTGAATATTGTGAACCTTTCACAGTAATTTTTCTAAGGGATTTAAAACACCGATAACAAGGTTCTTAGATGGGGATTGTCTCATAGGCGTCTTGGAAGGCTACATTAAACACAAGTGATTGGGTTAATTCTGCCAGGACACCACACACTCAGGGGGTCCCGGTAGCTCAGCGCATAGGGCCCCAAAGCCACAGCAGTTCAGCTTGGAGTCTGACCTTCTGCACTGGGGTCTTCCTCTTTTCTTCATGTACGTGTGCATTTTTCAGTAACTTGATTGGTTTTTAATTCAGGTATTGGTAATTACAAAATAGTTGCAAAACAAACCTCTGTGAATTCTGTTGTTGAGTAAATGTTTCAGATGAGCCATGTCTAACAATTCTACTACTATTACTACTACTACAATAATAATAATAACAGAAAAGGATCAGTAGATGGTTAAAACATCCCAGCAGAACCAGATCCGCATCACTCACCTCACAGTAGAACTGAGCTAAAGTAAATGCCAGACGCTCACCACAGTCCCAAATGACCCAGTCTTTCACCTACCTCCTTGGGTTTGTCACATGACTTAGTCTTCTGTGCTTTTTCCTTATTTGCCCAGTTCCAGTTTGAGCAGATTGTTGGTGCGTCAGAACAGATCTGTACATTGCAGAGATGCAGTTCTGTGTACCCAGCCTCTTCAGTTTGATCCAGTTCCAGAAGATGTTTAGTCTGTTCAAATTCTTATTAATACCTCAGAATTTTGCATATGCATTAAATCTTGTAGATGAACAGCAATTTTCAAACATCACAGGTAATTGTTATGATCGTATATGAAAACCAGAGGAAAGCCTTTAACTCACCCGAATTGTCTGCAAACACAGAGCCTGGTATGACTTTTGTGTATGAAATTATAGTATTATTAATCCTGCACATGAAGACACATACTAAAGGAATTCAGGTTTTACAAATGTTCATTATTGCTGTTGTATTAATATGTTCATGTACAACACAGACATTCCTCCTGATTTATAACCATGTTTCTTTTGACAGCTGTAGGTTTCTAGTGGGGAAATTCAGGTTAGGTGGCTACCTGTAGGGCAGTAGAACGGGACCTCGTCCTGGATCGTAAACGAAAAGCCTTTAGATTAAATGCCTTCACTGTTAAGCAGCACGCAGTACCTTGAAGAATTAATTTTACACAAATTAAACAGCTTGCTGTCTGTGCTTCCAGTCTTTCTCGGATTAACCCAAATTAACTTAATTAAGTGTCTTTTGTTCTGACAAGTGTGGCGCTTGCCAGGGCACTGATGATGGCGTTTTAACGTACCCAAACCAAGGCAGCTGCCGCAAATCCCGTTTTTTTTTTCCCCTTCTTCTCTTCAAATTGCCTTTAATTTTACCACGTGTAAGATGTTTTTCCAGAATCATACCTGAATATATATTTTAAAAACACTATTACAAGTATTATTTGAATGTATTTATCCATTGCAGATAGCCTTTAAAAACGAAATGGCAAAAATGTATATAAATATGAAATAAGAGTTAATCTGGCCTGTTAGAGATGCGTTAAAGTCACGCATCTTGTCTGATTTAATTCAGAACTGTCCTTATTGGCTTTTTTATTTAGCGTGAAAAAAGATTCGTTCCAAGTCTATTTCCAATTTACAAGTTTACTTTAAAATGAAATACATTTTTCACTCTAAATGCACCAAAATGTCACTGAATATTTTTAAACGGTTTGAAAAAGCCTTGACCAGACCGTGCTGAAGTTTCAGCTCTGGGGATCATAAACGGTTGATTTTGGAGTTTATACATGAATACCTAAGCCAGTGCTGTAGTTCATACATATGGTTTACAGTAAGAGGAAAACATCTGAAAATTCTTTGAGGGCATCAGCGATGTGGTGATATTCTTAGAGATAACTACTTTCATGATTTACGGCTGGTAGAGCCGTCCATCGTAAAAACCCGAAGAAATGCTGTGGATTCCTTGAGCGCGTCTTGCATGCGGAGCTTTAACGCCATGCATACAAATGAGGCCGAGTCTCCTCGGCAGAATAAAGGAGACACAGTGCTGTGGAACTGATCTCAAGCAGCGGCCAACTACGGCGTCTGGATCTCCCCCTCCCTTGATGGGATGCAGGTGTCCTGTTGTCATCAGTGGAGGAAGGGGGGGCTGATCAAAGGCCGACTAAGACTTCTCCCCTCGTCCATCAGTCTCCTGCAGCCAGGCGGTTTCAAAGCACCGGGCTGGTTCTGCACACCCCTGCCAGAGGACATGTCTCGTCATCCATCTCCTTCAGTAATAACATTGGAAACTTCGCTTACTGTCAGGTAGAAACCAATTAGCAAATGTTTCTGCCAGCCGGTTATAAAAAATAGTCAACGCTTATTGAATTCTTAAAGACAAATTGGTGTTATTTACTCTAAACGACTTCTTCACAGGGTCAATTTCCATTAACTCCTCTCCCCCCCCCAAAATATGCTAATGATTTATTTTATTTTTAATGTATTATTATTATTATTATTATTATTATTATTATTATTGTTTAGTTTAGGTGCAAAATTTAATGAGAATTGAGGCGCAGATCAGAAAAGCCGAACCGCTATTTACAGTGTCTTAAGCGACAGAAACCGTGGAACCGAGAGCTCACGTGCAGTGAGACGGAACCTTCCGGTGAGCGCGCGCGCTGCTCTCGTTATCCCGTTCGGCTGTTTGCAATAAAGGTTCGACCGAGAGCGCACGTGCTCTGTCGACAGGTCGCGACTGGACCGCTGCAGACTACCACGGCCGGGCACATTGGTCATGTTTATCAGCGGCTCGTGGTTTGTTTACCACGATGTAACTGGGATGTATACGCGTAGCGGTGTACGCGTTCTTCAAAACGTCACGGCTGTGAAGTCATGACGATCTTCATAGGAAAACCTTC
Source organism: Chitala chitala (assembly GCA_025773905.1). Taxonomy (NCBI): domain Eukaryota; kingdom Metazoa; phylum Chordata; class Actinopteri; order Osteoglossiformes; family Notopteridae; genus Chitala; species Chitala chitala. The sequence continues at coordinate 769,839 of JABJVR010000087.1, forward strand.
CCCCGCAGTCGTGGGCGAAGGGTCTGCTGTTGCGGGAGGCTTTTCGTTCCTCACTTTTGCGAACCCGACATTTCATCAGGACACTTGTCAACACTTAGACACTTGTTGAGGCGGAGTTGGTAAAAAAAAATGCTTTCGAATTATTATTCACTGGCCGCTTTCTGCATTACTCTCCCGCTGCATTTTGTAAGCCTGGAGTGAGAGTGGCTCGCGGGACGCGCGGAGTCGGCGCGCGTGTCACAGGCATACGTGACCGCGTGCTCTGGACTTCTGTTTTACTTCCCTAACGGTATTCCTGTCTTCCAGGCAGAAGAAGATGGAGCGAGTGTCTCACTTCTCAGCCCTAAATATTTTCCCAGATAAGTTTCAAAGCCTTTTCGGCTAAACATGATGTATTACGCTGGCAGCGGCTTTATCGCTATTTAAACTAATACCCAAGACGCTAAGACAGATTTTGTTACGGCCAAGACGCGTTTATTTTTCGTTATCCTTCTCAGGTTCCACAGAGTACTTACTTTTCCCTCAGCAACGAAAACCGCCTTTTGCTCCTGACCCATTGTACAGCTTATCCCATATTTTCTTTTGCAGACATTAGAGAAATCCACGGAGAAGGCAGAACAGCTCTTAGCGTCGCGCTTCACTGGTCAAGGCTGACGGTAATCCTCCATGCAAGGAGCGATATTAGCGTTTATTGACCACGTCTTATCCCTAGGACATCGTATGTTTGTATAAACCTCAAATCTGACAGGTTTTATTGGTGAAAACACGTAATGTGTGCTTGCAACAACCGACTCTTTTCTACGACATGAAAGATTACGGCTGTAATACGTGGCCGTTTTATTCTAAACGACTAAGAAGTGAAAGCCAAACAAATGCAACATGGAGATGTATTTATTTACTTCAGAAGGGTTTAGGAAAGACAGATAAACATCTGAAAGAAATGTCATTGATATGCAGGAAACCGCACAATGCCGTGTCTTCCATGAATCATCTTGACGGATTCCTCATTGTGGAAATGTTCCTCGATGTAATTTGGCATGTATTGATTTTGGCAGTCTCTCAATGTCTCCATAGATAATGAGCCAGTGCCTTATGTGGGAGCACATTAACTGGCAGATCACACACACTTACTGAACTCACACTCTTACACAAAAAAAATATTTGTTTGGGGAAATATTGCTTCTGTTTGTATTACTGGCCTATACTGTTGGTGCACAAATGATGGAAATCTTTGCTTACGTGCATTTCTGGTTGTCCTAATTATCTTAATTCATGTATTTCATTTTCTTCAGAAAAAAAATATTTGACAATTAAAAGCGCAAGTCACCCTGGCCTTCATAAAGTATTTTGTTTTTTAGCCTCTACATATGTATATATTACACATCTGGGTTCAGTATTTATTGTTACTGTTCCTGTAAATCTGCAGTCATGGAGACTGTGCTTCCAACAACAACTGTCAGTGTAGCAGCAGCATGTGAGGGATCAGGGGTTCTACCAGTGTTGTTTCTGATGTCATTTTCTGCTTGGCTTGTGACTCACTGCCTTGACAGGTTCACACAGGATGGGAAAGCACCCTCTGCTTTTTGGGCCTCGTCCTACCAGGCCAAAACAGGTGTTGGTGGCTCCTTCTGTCTGTTAGGACCCTGGTGTTTGTGTGGAGGTCAGCCTTCTGCTGAAAGCCAGCCTGTCGCATGCGCTGCAAAGCCTGCTGGCTAATTAACCCCCGCTTCACACAACCAGCAGGTCCTCTTCATAATTAGGCCTTTGAACCCTTTGAGACATAGTTCCTCTTGAAACTGTGGAAGCGGGGCCTGCTTTTCCACAAACTTTTGCACAAAATTAAGGCAGCATTCTCACCAGAGACTCCTGTGGGAATTTAGTTTTTCTTGAGTGGTGAAATACTCAATGCCATTTGGAACCAGCTGGCATTGTTGTGTAAATAGTATGAAAATAAAAGTGTACGTTTGGCTGCATTGAAGCATTTTATGTGTCACATTAAAGACTGTCAGCAGAGAAGCAGTCATTTCATGAAAGCAAAGCACAAATTTGACTAGTGCATGTGTAGCAAATGTGAAAGTGCTATGGTGAGAATCCCCGCAGAAGTCAGGACAAGAGTGCGACTAGTCCCCCAAGTGAGACTTGGGTCTTTAGCTCAGTGGGCTAATCGCCTTATGTGGAAACTTTGTGCGGGCTGCCAGGTCGTGAATTCAAGCCTTGGTTGCCCCTATGACACATGCAGCATGGACTGCCATAATACCTACTCATTTTTTGTGTTTTACAAATACTGCCGCTCCTGTTAATTGTTGGGTACAGGGTACGGCCTTGTTCTGTCCGCTTGTGTCAGGTACCAGGTACAGGCTCATGCTGTTGGGTGTAACTTTAGACAGCAGGTACAGGTTAATTCTAACTGGTCATGCTGTTAACAGTAGCTACAGGCCTGTAGCTCCTGTTTTCCCGTATGGCAGCTACAGGCTCGTTCCTGTTTGCCCATACGGCAGCTACAGGCTTGTTCTCCACTCCACAGGGAAGTTGTGACATATATTTATTTATCTTCTGCTCAAGATGGTAAGGGGGCACAGACTTTTGTTGCTTTCTTTTCCCTCCTTTTTGATCTCCTCCTCCTCGACCTCCATGCCCCCAGCCCAATGTCAGGGCCATGCCATCCTGTCACAGCTGACAAAAAAAATGATGCCAGTGTGCCCCATCTGTTCATTTGGGCTCATTGGTGACCAACTCCACATAGAGCTGGATAAACCAGCACCACGATCTGGGTCCCCACAACTGTGTTGGAAAGGACACATTGTTAGCTCATGTCTTAAAAAATTACAAATGGATGAAATCTCATAGCTGGTAGAGTGACATTTAGTGTGCTGGGCCATCCGTTCAGCATTGTTCAGAAGCCCTGATATTAGTCAGAATGTGTTGACTGAGGATGCATTTTTTTGTTGTATGTTAGGCCATGACAGTGCTTTATAGGACTTTAACTTATTGGGAAGACAAAGGACATCAAGGACCATCCACACCCTCATTTTAAATATAATGCTAATTGTGGTTGTTGGCAACTCCTATAATAATGTACACGTAAGCTGTCCTATCACATGAACATGGTCACATAACCTGGGTATAATTTACCTAATCAACTAAAGCATCTCTTTACCTATAATTTGTGTTACGTCCAGCCAGTGGCTCATTTGCTTTCAAATTTTTTTTCACTTCTGTCAATGATTCTGGGAAAGGCTTAGAGACTTGAGGAAAAGACGGAGTTAGCATTTGGCTCTTAAAACTTTGCGAGGTGTCACCATGGTGACAGAGGCCTTGCCCATCTCCTGTATTCTCCACCTTACCAAAGCCTAGATGAGTATAAGACTCATACTCCACACATCACTGATGCTTGGTTAAAACTGCAGCATGCTGCTCAGTCTGCACTGATTGGACCAAATCAAAGGCGATGTTGAGGGTTATTGTCTTTCCTGGGAACGTGATTAAAGCCTTTGTTTATTTATGTATTTCAGAGGAAGAGAGCTTGTAATTTTACACAGCACATTGAAAGCTAATTAATATATGTACGAATTTTTCCTCTTTCAAAACAGCAGACACTTAATCTTGATGTTTTGCTAATGGTGGGGGACGTAGGGTCGTTTGGTTGCAAAATGAGGAGTTGTGGAATATATGAAAAACAACACAACGTTGTTAGATTTGTTAGTCTCAGAAATGCAGTGCTTTAATTTGTAATGCATTAATGTAACTACAAAGCAGCAAACAGCATATCAATCAGTAATTAAACTCAAAGAGGGATATTTACCAAAGCTATTTTGGTTGAGTAGTCTGCTCCTGGGAGCCCCAGCGCTTCCTTTTCTGGGAGTTAAACTGGCAGATGATCCATTATGGCTGAGTATCGCATATCAAGTGGTCTCCATGGGGTAAAATGCTGGACGGCAAATGCAAAAAAGCAAGAAAGAAACAGATTAGTCAGGCTTTGCAATCCATAAAGACCACGTCAGACTGCAGTGGCACATATTTCCCCAATGAGAACTGTTTTTTGCAGACTTCCATCTGTGTGTGTGTGTGTGTGTGTGTGTGTGTGTGTGTGTGTGTGTGTGTGCGCTGTTCAGAATTATAGTGGCTAGCGCCCCTCTAACATGGCTTCCTTCTTGTCCGTTTTGAAGATGGAATGGGTTTTATATCCCTGAGGCAGAACCTAATCCCCAGATTAGACATGATTAAATCTTCAGTGAGTTCACACAAGGGATGGGGTCTGCAATGTGGGACGAAGTTTATCAAGGTCAGCGCTCAGAGCTTCTCCGTTCCATGCAGAGCTTTCTGGATTTGGGGGAACACGGCTCTAGACACAAGAAGTAGGGTTCACCACATCTTCCAAACTCACAGGCCTTGTTTCTCTGCCTGTCTGTGTGCTGCTTGCAGAAGCCTATTGCACATCTGCCTTTATTTTCTACAAAAATGAGATTACACTGGTGCATAGTATTCCTCGTTCTGCTTGAATAAGTAGTGTTCCTGAAACAGTGGAAGCTGCAGTGTCACAGGAAGCTGACAATATACAGTTTTTATGTTTAGTTAAGAAGCAAGGTGTATGGCAGAGCAATAGATAAGGTTTTCGTGTGAATTGGGTGTTACCCCACTGTTTTACAACTCATTGGGTATTCATCAAAATAAATGGGCATCCAGCTTTTCAGTACCCCATTGTTTCAAGTTTAATTGGGCACTGGCAATGACTAAATCGGTATTTGCTTTTTTATATAGCTACAGGCATTATATATGTTTTTTACATACTTTTTTTTAACCTAAGACAAGTTTATTGGAAAGAAACATGTTTATTTATGTTTAGAAATTATTACCTGTATACTAAAAACCATTGGCAACACCAAAAAATGTAATATCACCTGAAGAAATTATTCTACCATTGTGAATAGTTCATTACACGTCAGTTAAAAATTATTTGCATATCCTCTTTTTTTTTTTTCCAGCATATCAGTATGCTTTGATCTGAAAACAATTGGGTATCTGGTGTTTTTTAATTGTGTAAATATGCAAATACACGCTTTATCTATTGCTCTGGTATGGGATACATACGCTTATTTCTGAAAGGGTCACGTCACTTTCTGTGGGTCAGAATAACTGCCTTTTAAAATGTGTGTCACAGAGCACAAGCATGGGCCCTTCTGAAGATCCAAGGGAACTTTCTTTCATGCCTTTCATCTGCTCGGTGAGACCTTGGGTTCAGCTGGTCCCACTTCATGTTGTATGGATTTAGCTGGGGTGCTGGCCAGGGGGTTTTTGGGGGCAAAACGCAGAGATCTGAATCTGTGCTGCTAGATTGCTGTGACAACCGCAGCTGTCAGGAAGAGGCCACTCATGTGAGTAAACCTGGCCACCTAAAACTTTTGTTCTGGGGTGCGTCTTTCACTCTATATCCTTCTTGGCATCAAGGTCTGCTACGTCATCTCACATTGCCTCAGTGTAGCTGCCCACGCTGCCTCGATGTAGCTACCCGTGCTGCCTCGATGTAGCCGCCCATGCTGGCCCGGTGTAGCCTCCTGCTCTGGCCCGGTGTAACCGCCCGCGCTGGCCCGGTGTAGCCTCCTGCTCTGGCTCGGTGTAGCCGCCCGCTCTCCTAGATGCCCTGCTGTATATGACTGTCTGTAGAGTTGGCCGCATGTTTTTAATCATTGTGATGTCTGTCCCACAATGGCTTGACCATGATGATGATGGTGATGATAATAAACTGAAATATAGACTTATACAGACTTTTCCTTCGGATTTACTACAGTTAGATTTTTACAGTATTTTTTGTAACTTTCTGTATTTGTTCATGTTTGTGTAACGCAGGGCACTTCTGGATGGCACATGCAGGAGGCAGGGATGGAGGGGGCACCTAAAATGGCTGTGACAGGCAGCAGAACACCACGTATTTGTGGGGCCTTTAATGCCTGTAGTAGAACAAAAGCAGTATGTCAGTTAGTATTATGAGTATAAAAATGCAAATGAGTACTGTGGACGTGGGTTGGGCCAGGCTCTCGTTTTCCCTTGGCTTTCATTACCAATCACAACAGTGTGTTTCAGGAGGGGCTGGGGACTGAGGTACAGAACTGCGGGGGCCAGCACCCCCCCTCCCAGCACTGTTCTCTCTCTCCTTTGTGCCTTCTCCAAAGAGCGGTAACGGTTGAATTGCCCGCTTAATTAGCTACACGCATCTATTGGCCACACAGTCTTCTATTCACGCTCAGCTCTTTATTGAGAGTGCACTGGGGGGGGGGGTGTCAGAAAAGGAAGCCTGACAGTCTACTGTTAACTGTTGCCTTTCCTCTGTCCATAATTCAACCTGTTGTGATTGGAGCAAAAATTACACTATACGTTGTTCTGCTTCAGGAATTTTTTGTAACAAAACCTCAAATTTTACCCTATGTTTTCAGGGCAAAACCCACCCTTTTTTCTCTGACAATCCTCTTCCCCCCACACACACATACACAGTTCTGTGTGAATTTAGGTTTTCATTATTTTTTTTTTTTATCTGGCTTTACAGATTGTATGTGTGTAATATCACTGGCATTGCGGTGTTGACGTAATCCCTGCCACGCTGCACTTTGTTTTACTGGATGATCTTGTGCAAGGTGAGAGGAGGATAGGATTTGCAAAACAGATTATGGAATTACCCCCAATTTTCCCCTCCTGAGGCAGCCTTTTCAGCCCTGTCAACAGATGGAATTTTGCAGTAGTTCTTCACTTTGTGTGTGTGCGTATGCGTGCGTGAGAGAGTGTGCGCATGCATATGTGCGCATGTGTGTATGTGCGTGCATAGCTTACTGGGTAGGGAGTCAGACTGGGCCCAGTTCAAATGCCAGCCCAGTCACCAGTTGTGTCCCTGAGCAAGAAATGGCTCTAGCTCCCTGGGCACTGAAAAATGGCTGCTCACTGCTCCTCCCAGTGGGTTGGGTTATGTGCAGAGAATGAATTTCCCCACTGTGGGACTAATAAGGGATTAAATTATTATTGTGAGTGTGCATGCATGTGTGTGTTTATCTCACGCTTAGCTCAAGAAAATATAAAAATTCACTTTGGCTATCATCTTTGAAGTTTTTATCTGGGCCCATGCATGGCTACGCCTCACTGCTTTTGTCTAAATCACTCCCTTCTTTTTCACAGACAGTACATCATCATGAAAAGTGGGTTATTTTAGCTGCTGCATTAGGTTGATAGAAAAAAAAAAAACATGGAGCAATAAGAAGACACTGAGTCCTGTTTATTTTCCTGACCCACCAATAACAACATGCCTGGTACCCAACAATCTGTTCTTCCCTGTGATTGGAAGCAAGCAGGGACACTGATTCTGCCCAGAGGGGTCATTACAATGAGTTGGAAACACATGGACTTTTATCAAATTTCCATCTCTCTTAATAAGTTCATAATGATGTTTATGATGACACGGGAAAAACCAAAGTACAGCATATTGAGTATGACAGTTATTGTGGTGATGAGTGTTGGTTTAGTATTAAAGAAAGAGTTTTAAAATTCTGTAAATATTTTGCTTACCCATTTTGTTTAAATTATTAGTTTCCATCATTATGTGAAAACATTTTGGGAGTTGTGAAACATTCCTCTCGTGTGTGTGTGTGTGTGTGTGTGTGTGTGTGTGTGTGTGTGTGTGTGTGTGTGTGTGTGTGTGTGTGTGTACGTACAAAGAGCAATAGCACAGGCAGAAGAGTAGTGTGTGTGTATGTGGGGAGGGGGGAATTAACTCTGCACTCTTACAAAACGGGCATGTGAATTGGTATTAAACGGCAGCTCAGGGCAGGTCATTGGTCAGTGCAGCTGTTCCCCCTCTTCACCCTGACCCCCCCCCCTCCACAGTGCCCGGTTCATATGGCCAGAACATCCACCACAAAGGAATGTTCTGCAGATAAATAACTGCTTTTATCCCTGTGGCTCCGAGTCCTGGTCCCCTTCAGTGCTTCAGTTCAGCATGGGCACCATTAAGAAGATTCCCCCCTCCTCCCAAAATACCACACAGCCCCCCCCACCACACCAACTGGTGGCATGTTGGCATCAGACCTTAAGAGGACGTGTGAACAAAAGCTGAATCGTGCTGAAAATCGTTGCGTGTCTCAGTTCCATTTCTGTACACCTATGGTGAAACAATAGCGACGTTGTGAATTTACGAGGTCAGTTCTATATTTTTTTGTGATTTACTTTGGTATTTAGGTTTCCACTGTTAATATCTGTAGTGCATCATTCATGTGAATTGTAGGTTTTCAGCATCTGTTAATGATCGTATAAAAATGGGTTTACTTCTGTAGTGAAGTTCAGTTCTGTCTTAACTTGCATTTTATATACCAATACGCGACACTTTGAGATGAGAACAAAAGGCAGTGGTTTGTAGATTGTGTAGAATGTATTCATTTCACATCCAGAGCATACTGTACCTGACGTAATGGCTCAGATGTAAGGCCGTCGACCGTTCGACTTTCCCCTGTAAATAAAAAAATAAAAAAAAAAAAAGTCCAAATAGACATAAATAATGACTGCATGTTGGCAATGAAATTAATAGTATGGAACATTCCATGGAACAACCATGCCGTAAGCTGTAATAATACCCATAAATAAGCAGTATAAGGAGTCCCAGAATGAATATCACCCCTCGGTACCTTTTGTGCGTTTTTCACACCTCTTCACGAAGGAGTTAGACTGACGCCTTTCTCACCCACTGTAAGTAAACAGAAGCGCATTCACCTGCGGCTTCTGTTAGCCCACCACCATCTCTGTGATTGATCATCAGAAAACGGACTCTGCCCAGATGGCTGTCGAACGCTGTTCATACAGTAGGAGGTTCAGTGTTTGTGCCGTTAATTCCTTGTCCCTACAAAGAGCCATTCCACGTCTTCCCGCTGAGCGGGTGTTCGATAACCGAGGCTGTTGCCGTGCCAGCCTGTGTTTAGAGAAAGGGCTTCTGCTCTGTGTCTGTGGACAGGGGGACCCCACACGCATCAGCATGTTTGCGTGACAGTCCATTTAAATGGGGCTTGTATCCATCAACGCAGCAAGAAGGCACAGCGCGCTGCTCGTCGCTCGTGGTCAAAGGTCAGAGCATGGGGGGAAAGGTGAATATTATGGCCATGATCAAATGAGAGCACTGTTCCAGTCTCCTAACCCCGGTCAGAGAAAAAGTCTGTTGTACATCTAGCTGCACTTGCCAGGGGAAATTAATTTTTCAATTGAATTAATGCCAGGACCTGAGGGTTGTGGAGCAGGGAGGTAATTGTGCTTTGTGACACTATTTATACAAGAGACCAGGGTATGATTTATAGCTGAAATTGTATGAACTGTGGATGGAGGATTTAGAAGTTGTCAGTGCTATACAATACTCCCTGTATAACTGTGTCTGACACACTGAGGGCCACATGGAGGAAAATGTCCTGACAGCTGAACTTTCTGGAAGGGGTACAGACCTTCCTTAGGTTGGTGCAGAAACCCAGACTGGAGCAAGCTTCAGGTTTGTGAGTGCAGCCCTGGTAGTGGAACACGGGTGTTTCCCAGGTGATCTTGGCCATCCAGGACCTGTCCAGTCTCAGCGCCTCAGACTGCCACGGACATTTTGGTCCTGCCCTGGAGACGAGAGATTTGAGTTTTTTAACGGGGCACAGTGCAGTTAAAAAAAGGCTAAGTAAATCCATTTGCTTGCAAGAAACATTTCTAGCTGAATATTTAATGTGGGTTCTCAGCCTGAGAAGCATGGAGTGTATTGGGACTTTCCTCCTTTGGGTATCAGCCTGTCAGCAGGAAGTCTCTCCTGATGTTGTGTGAAAAGATACTGAACATAGAAAAAAAAACTGTGGAAAAGCCTTCACTGGAATTCATCCCTGAGAGCAAATGTAAACGAGCAGGTGTCTCCTTTTCGTTTGTTTTCTTCATCTGCAGTGTGTGATCGGGTGTGGTGCTTTTTGACCAGGTTTTTGTTCTTCATGTACTTCCCCCACATTCATGGTTGCAGCTTGCCCCTCGGGGTCCTTCAAGCCAGCTCAAGGGGATGAGGCATGTCGGCCGTGTCCAATCTTCAGCCGCACCACCAGCGAGGGAGCCGTGAGCTGCGTGTGCCGCACCGGCTACTACCGCACCGACTCTGACCCCATTCAGATGCCTTGCACCGGTACGTATCCATTCTCCATATGCACCCTGCACCCCTAGAGAGGCTGACTGCTTCTCACCAAGCTGTGGAGCAAAGGGTTGGGGGGGGCAACCACAAACAGAGCAGCTCACTTATGATCCGCCATTAAAACTCGGCTGTGGCTCCAAGCAAGCCAAGAAGCGCAGAGCTGGGCTTTCCTGAGGGTTGTTAGGGTGTTTCATCTATTGACGTAAGGACCCTCAGTTAGCACGTTAGCAGCCCAAGCCCAGATTGCTATGAGGAGGCGGAGCTTCTACGCCATTGTTGTTAGCTGAATGGCAGGCCAGGGGGGTGGGGGGGAGGGGTAAAAAACCTTCAAACGGCTCCAACAAAGGCATTTGCATAAAAGCAGCCTGCGGAGTGGAGCAGCCGTTTGGAAGAAGAAAACAGGATTACTTTGCTGGTATTAATCTCAGCGGGCTTGCTGTGATTAAAGTGGGAAAATGAGCACATTTCACCACTCTCCTCGGCTCCTCTCTGTAACAGGAGGCAGCAGCAGTCTTTTAAATTCACCTCCCAGAAAAGAGTTGTTTATAAACACTGGCATGTTGAATTAGCTAAATGGATTAGCCTTCTACAGTGGAACATGGTTATGTGACATTATGTCAAACAGGGGAGAAGGTTGAGGAAGAGATGGACAATAGCACAGCTCAGGGACATGAAGGACAGTGGTGAAGCTGTGAACAGCAAACTGTTTTTTGGATGTGCTGTTTTATGTTTTTCACTATTTTTTTTAGTTAATCTAGTCAATCAAGAGTCTTGTTCTACCCCCTGGGCTGCCATGAGAGATGTTCAATCTGAACAGATAATTTTCTAATGGCCTCCAGGGCTTCACTTACTATTTGCAGTCCAACTGTCTCCCCAGTTTTGGTTTACATGTACGATGGCATCCCTGTAACACCAACGCCTGTCTGTGATGTAGAGTTCGGAGCTCACCTGTGGGTAAACGCTGAGATAATCATGAGCAAGGGGGGGGGGGGGTGCTAAAATAACTATGAGCTGAGCCTATCCTACCCCCGCTGCTTTGGTGGAAGGGTCCACAACATGAAGAACAAAGCTTCCTGTTTTAATTCTTCAAGGAGACACCATTTTAAATGAGCTCTATTGACCTAATTTTTCTGCATGTCTGTCTGCCCATACTCAATTATTAAATTATCTTGTTTTGAACTGCACTAAACATGTACATTGTGCTTCTGTTTTTGGTTAATGTCACCAGCCTCCTCCTCCTCTTTGATAACGTGTAAGAGGCACCAGTACATGCCCAGTCTCTCCCAGTCATGTGAAGGTGCTGACCTACTGCTCATATTCACTATCATGGGAAGTTTTACATTTTATTGAGTGAGCTCAGGTTAAATACATATGAGCTGAAATATAACCTTTGAGTAATAGACCTGTATTTTTTACTCTTGCGGCACCTGAATGTCTTATCTTGCAGCCGCTCCTTCAGCCCCGCGGAACGTGATGTCCAGTGTGAATGAGACGTCCCTCACGTTGGAGTGGATGTTGCCGCAGGACAGTGGAGGCCGCGAGGATGTGGTCTACAATGTCATCTGCAAGATCTGCGCGGTGGGCCGGGGCGGCGGCTGCACGCGCTGCGGTGATAACGTGCGCTTCTCGCCACGGCAGCTCGGTCTGACGGAGCCACACGTGCGCATCAGCGACCTGCTGGCGCACACACGCTACACCTTCGAGGTGCAGGCTGTCAACGGTGTCTCTGACCAGAGCCCCTACCCACCGCAGTTCGCCTCCGTCAACATCACCACAAACCAGGCCGGTGAGTGCGGTCCACCGTGTGGCACGTATGGCAGGGACGGGTTCGGCTCAGGTCACAGGTCCTTGATCTGAACTCTAACAGGCTGGTCAAGTTTTGCGAGAAGATGTTAAAAAAACACTGAGGTCCATCTGTGAAAGTCCTTCAGGCTGAATGTCCTGCCCATGACCTTCACCCCCTGGGCTCCAGTTCTGGTCTGGTCTCCGTCAGGAAACAAGGCAAGCAGCACTCTTCAACATGTAGTCCTTGTATAGGGTGGCTCTGTTTGCACCGCCTGTCTCTGCTCCTGATTCGCAGCCCTCTTCTACTCCATCTTATAGCCACCTGTCTTCTTTCTCATTTCATTGTTCATTACTGGTGTCGGGGTGCTCTGGAACCCCCTCCTGCACACACTGTTTCTCAGGCAGGTGCAGAACGCTGGCAGGGTGTTTGAAGGATTCCTCAGGCTCTTTACACACAGATTAATGTTTTCATGTGGACTACATCTCCTGCTGTTCCCAGCAGGCAGCTCCAGGTATCACAGAGGCTGCACAAGCTGCTCGAGGGTTTTCTGCCTCAGTTCAAAAGTGAAAAATGCAATGCCTCTGACACAGATTCACTTATAAGTTTCATGGAAAAATTAGTAACAACTTACCAGGACCTTTGGCTCATTCATTAGTGACAGAATAGCAATAAACGAATGTACGCACTGTTGATTTTGGCTCTAGTGACTGGTCATTGTAAAAATAAATCCATTAGGGCCGTCAGTGTAAGCACATGTAAATGGACTTACAGCTACTGGTGGTGTATATATGTATTCAGACATATGTTAACCATTTATGTTGACATCACTGCTTTAAGGCTGGCCTTGTAAGGACCGATGTTCTAAACGTGGGTGCCTCTGAGCGCTCTGTATCCAGCTGGCACGTGAAGATGAGGACGGTGAGGGTCCATTCACAAAACTCAGCCTTTCCCCCCACACTGTCACTGGTGGCTTACCCTCGACAGCCCTGCCAGATAACAAAGGCTGTGCTGCCTAATAAAGTATCTTAATGAGGTCCTTGGGCCTACATCCCACAGGCTCACATCCTCTCTGTCCCCCCCTCCTCCTCCCACCCCTCCACTGGAGGTAGCACGGTTCTGTACGTGACCTGGGTGACCAGGCCTGTCAGTTTGCATTACAAACCCGGGCGTAACGTCAGAGGGAGCTGTGAAAGGAGCAGGCTCTGATTCACACCAGCCCCACCCTCTTTGAGTCCAGCCCCCTCTTGCCCAGTTTGTGGGGTGGGGTAGGAGGGGCAAAATGGAGGTAGTGGGTCAGCAGAGTGGCCTGTAATTAAGCCAGGTTCTAAGGGCCCAGGGGTTATACAAACATCTAGTTGCCCTGAATCTGTGTGTGTGTGTGTGTGTGTGTGTGTGTGTGTGTGTGTGTGTGTGTTAGGGCTCTATATCGGTAGATCAAAACAATACGATACATATCGTCGATATACTCAGTCGATACACGATACGTATCAACGATATGCATATCAATAAAAGTTATACA
>JABJVR010000087.1:783405-829971 GCA_025773905.1 Chitala chitala
TAGGCCTGTATGCTAACATATTATACATTTTCCCAAAGTTTTATTAGCAAATGCCAGAAGGTACATTTAGGCATTGCTATACGGTTCACCGTTGCTGTCATTTTAGTTTGTTTACCCATGGAAAAAAATCGGATTTTTTGCATTCCGGTCATTAATGAATGGCCAATTCAGATCGATCGGACAACACGAGATTTGTACCAATTCCCATATTGGCTAGGAAGCATCGATATAGTCAATAAATATCAAACCGATGTGGACCCCTAGTGTGTGTGTACTGTATATGTATGAGTGTAAATGTTCTGATTCTGCTTTGTTGTAGCAACAAAATTCTGAGAAAAACATAGCGGCACAGAAAAAAGGTTTTGTATGAGTGTCCTTATAAGATTAATTTATAATTAAACTTTTATATGATTTTGTCTGCTTTAAGCAAAGAATCCAAACGTGCCTAAACATTTAGGTAGGTAGAATGAATAATGGGATTAATTTTGCAGCTGAGCCTGTCTGTTAATGACATTAAAATGAAACACTGAGAAGATCCCAGAAGCTCCGCAATGCAAACGTTCATGTTTGTGTGAGGAAAGGGGTCAAGTTGGTGTTCAGCCTTGTGGGAAATAAAGAAATGAATTATTGAATGGAGAGTAATTTCCATAAAACAGCTACGTCCCCCATGTCTGTTTGACCTGCCCTGTGATTGTGTTGTTTTTAAAAATCGCATACTGTTCCCTACGATTCATCCGTGTATGAAATAAACACAAAAACAGTTTAGAACAGCCTCTTATTTGTGGAGGGCTGACTGTGGAAAAGGTAATGAAAATGATTATGTGCCAGTCGAAGTGTGACGGGCAAGTCTCTCTGGAGACATGCGCTCCCAGCTCTCGTGGTGTGTGCGTGTGTGTCCGTGAGGCGTGACCCCTGGGGGGGCGGCTCGGCGTGACGCGCTCCTCCCTGCCTCATTACGCATTCTTGCCGCTGTGTTTCAGCTCGGAGAATGCCCGGCAACGCGCCCCTCTGAGGAGCTGTCATTACAGCGGCACCTTACAGTTCAGTGGCACTGAAATAATTACCCAGCTTTGCTGCAGATTACCTGCCTTTTATCTTGAAGCCTGCTCACTTTTCACCATTTTAACATATTTATATGTCAAAGGGATAAAGGTCGGTAGGCTTGTGTTGGTGGTCGTCGTGCTGTGCTGTGATTGGGGTCAGAGATGCTGGGGGTTTGACTCCCAGCTGGAGAGAGGGACCTCTATATGAGGAATTACCGTCAGAATACACTTTGCTGAATAATATTAATGTCTCCGACTTCGAAAATAAAACTTGTTTTTTCATGTTGCAATGTTTGCCACATTATTGTGGCTGTTCATGTGCATTGAGTCTGATTATATTTTTGAAATAATGCATTATTATTATTGTCCCTACGGTTCTACATTTCACAGATACTGTGCAGTACTGAACACTGTTTCCAGTGTTAAACAGGACATGATGTCCTTTGATCTGTACACAGAAGGATGTGATATCCGGCCAGTCTTTTTGATGCCCAGTAGGGTGTTGTGTGTGTGCGTGCGTGCGTGAGTGTGTGGTGGGGGCATGATAGCTTGCAGAATGCACATGGGCCTTCAAGCTAACAGAAAGGTGTCTCTCACTGGACAGACATCAGTGATAATTTTGTACACTTTTTCTCTGCTTGCATTTAATCTTAATTACCCACAATGCCTGTATGTTTCCTGGGATACAATAGTTTTATAAAATTAATGGCGTAACTAAAAGAGTGAACGGAGTTACATAAAAAGACTACTTGCTTATTTTTAAATAAGTTAATGTTATTATACTGTATGTGAAACACTGTGTTGTTCATTAGCCTTGTAAATATGACATGTACAGCATAAAAACTAAGCAGGTTACAGCTGATGGACTGCATGTGCCTCTCGTACTGTGACTGAATATATTTGGTAAATATTCCTGTGCGAGTGGGTAAAGTTGTAGGCTTCGTAAACAAACCTTAATAAGGGTGTCTGCTTAGCACATAAACTAAATAATTAAATAATAAACTTGTCATGTTTGATTTAAGTAAATGTACTTTAAACAGGTGGAAACTCCACAGCTACCCAGCCATACTTTTTACAGGAATTTTTCAGCCAATGAAGTCCTGTACTCCAGTTGCTGGTTTTCCTGGGGAAGAACGTGACTGGTCGATGGTGCTGTCATTCCTATAGGGTTGCCCCTGGAGACTACAATGGACTACATGCAGATGCTGTGCTGGACAAGCTCTGTTTAAGGTCCAGTCACTAACTGCAACTTGCTGCCATAAAACTATCTGCCTCCCATTAATAAGACTTGTCATAACATGGGGGGGTGGATCTTTTTTTTACCTTCTTTTCTTGTACGTATAGTTTGTACAAGTGACTGAGGTGTCCGTTTCATTATAAAGTTAAATTTTCCCCTCTGCTTAGGGCAGATGTGATTTTTAGAAACAAGCTAATGATAGTATAGAACGTATACAAGTGGAAAAGAACAAACGTTTTAATGCAAAACATAAAAAAAAAAAAATCATCAGATTTTTGCCATATTGTATATGAAATTTATATTTCTAAAGCTGTGCATTCTGTACTGTAAAGCACTAATGTATAAGCTGTTTGTAAATTCTCATTAATTCATCTACAAATTAGTGAGATTTTCTAATTAAATGTTAATTCAGTTAAATCCACTTTATTTTCCTACAGTGCACTTCCTGAAGTGATTGTCTCAAAGCACTTAACACTTCAAGTAGACTTGTAACAACTGAAGTTACCGGTTTGGTCTAACTGTACTTCATATTGAAGATACTGTGCTTCTGTTTTTTCTGGACAGTAATTCTTAGGCTTTATGGAAAAAAAAACCATGAAGGACACAGGTTTATTTGATGAAAGCAAAATCATTTTCTAAACGTATTTGTAAACCATTCACGATTGCCAAACGCAAGTGTTCTGTGACAGCTAATTCTGACATAATGCACGATTCTGACAATGAAAGAACTGTGTTTTTCCCAACCTTGACTTGATGCATGGATGTTTACAGCTCAGAGAAAAGAAATTGAAGCTGTAGAAGGAGGCAGCATTAATGGAATTCAAACATGGGAGCAGCCTGATTTATTTGATTTCACTTTGAACATTTGCTGAAAAGTTCATGGCCTCACGCTAACACCTTTTCCAGTGCCAGTCACTTGATGAAGTTGTGGTTTCTAGACGTGGCTGGTGGAGAGTACTGGGTTTTAATCACGCGCCGGTTCGCGTCCTCCACCGTGCTCCTGACACCACGCTCCCGCCAGCAGGGCTGTCACCGGGTCGTCATATCAACAGCCCCACGTCCAGCTGCCGTAAATCCTGTCCTCGCAGCCCCAGACAAGGTCCTTTTCCTCACACCCTGTGTTTACTTGCTGCACCACACAAGGACATTTTAATTACCCTCCGCTTGCTTTGTGCCAGGATTCAAGGAAGCACTTCTGCGTCCAAACTGCAGAAAGCCACAAGCTCCAACCTTGTGCCAGAGTAAGCCTGAATATTACCACAGGAGGTTTTCTCTGTAATTAGCTGTAATCGGGACTTTTGGTCCTGCATGTTCTGTAACAGACATGCTGTTTTAGGAACTTATCCACGGTTGCAGATCGGTTGGTGTTTACCTTTCCTAACTCCCACCCTGGCATTCTTTTTTTTTGGGACAATGCATCGGTCTTGTATGCTAAGAGTCCAACAGCTGTCAGTTGGTTGAACCTACTAGCCTTCAAAATGTGAAACTTGGAAACACAGCCAAAACAACAAGTCGTCAGTCCACACCAGAGATTCCCTTTGATTGGGACATTTTTTAAGCAGACTGGAGAACCCAGTGTAATGTACCTCTTCTCACGGTGATCCTTGTCTGTCATTCTCAGGTGGTGTAAACTGGGCATTGGGGCAATTTTAGAGTGCTGCAGTTGGTTTGTAAACATTTTACTGATATCATACCTTGGATTTCACTTGACACCTTGGTTGTCTGCCATTTGGATGAAAATTTTATTAAAAACTGCAGCATTAGCTGTTTTACTTTTTCAGGACTACCTGTCCAAATGTGAATTTGATAAGCCAGTGATATTGGATACACCACCTTTCATGTTTTGGTTGACTTGAAGGTCTGTATTAGCACCATCCCATTCATGTGTGTGCCTCCCCGCACCCTGTTTTTCTCGCTCCAGTGCCCTCAACAGTGTCCATTATGCACCAGGTGAGTCGGACCGTGGACAGCATCACGCTCTCCTGGTCACAGCCAGACCAGCCCAATGGGATCATCTTGGATTATGAGCTCCAGTACTATGAGAAGGTAGGTGCTGTCATCTGACGTCTCCACTGCAGTTGGCACCTTCTCCCCTTCCCAGGATTTTGATAAACCAACAAAACCATATAACCTTCCTGAGTGTTTGCTCCAGTAAGGAGGGCTATTCACACTGATCTGTTCCTTACCTAAAGTTCTTATAGCAAAACGTACTCAGTTAATACAAATAATGACAACTTCAGACCATTGTAGTTAATAGGAGTCAAGAGAAGTTTGCAATCTTTTAGTGATCTTGGTTTTACTTGGGATTTCCTGAGAGGCTATAAATGAAGAGTGGAACATATTTTCCATCCAAACAGGAGATCTGTGAGTTTTTAGTAAAGTTTATTTACGTTTAGTGACGTGAGTTTAAGCACCAGGCAGTTGTAATTTTATAGTGATTTTTCTGTTTTTAAATTGAGGATAAATTGAACAGAAAGCAACAAGCCAGTAATGTTTTATTTTTTCAGCTGAGGACACTTAACCTGAAGTGTACCAGTACGTAGGCAGTTTCTTCAGGCTTATTCCAAGTTTAAATAACAGAGAACTTTCCTTGACAGCCTGACTGAAGATAAACTACACGCAGATGTCAAACACGCAAATTAACTTGACCGTTGGCTGTTAGGGTGTTAAAGTTGTGTTTGAATCCCAGTGGAACTTTCCCCAGACCACCAACAGAATGACACAGGCTGGGGTACGGAGCATTTCAGAGTAACGCTCAAATGTGACTGGAGAATTTGCTCATCCAAACATGCCAGTGAGCATTGCTGCCTTCTGTGATGAGTTGAGCAGAGCATCCCACTCAAACTGATCTCCCCTGTTGGTCTCCCCTCTGAGATCTCCCCTCTGAATGGAAAATGTCAGAGGTGTTGGGTGCCTGTTCCATCCACTCCAGCTCAGCACTGATCTTAAAATAACCATGCTTGTTCTTTAGGAGCAACCTAAAGTGACTTGAAGCCAAAGTCATCTGTTTTGATTTGTAAATTACTCAGCATGTAAAATGCGAGAGTCCCACCCAATTAAGACAACTAGACCTTCAGCGTGTGTTGGTACAGCACTAATGCCCATTTCTCCCTAAGTTTAAGTGTTTCTTGGAGAGAATGCTGACCTTAGTTGAGGTACTTATGTGTTTTTCATTGACCTTGGTGAGTATGTGGTTAGAGATCCATAGTTGCTGTGTGATTGAATGGGGAACATAACAAAGTGTGTGGTGGGAGAGGCACATATACGGTCAGGCTGGGTGGAAGCCATGAAGGCTGTTGTAGTGAGCTGACCTGATGTGGACGTTTCTCTGTGCATTGTGCTGTCCTTGAGCAGGATCACACAGAGCAGAACTCATCGACGGTGAGGAGCCAGACGAACACCGTTGTCATCCACGGACTCAAACCTGGAACCATCTACGTGTTCCAGGTGCGAGCCAGAACGGTGGCCGGCTTCGGACGCTACAGCGGCAAGATGTACTTCCAGACCATGACCGAAGGTGCAGCCCTGCTCACCCGAGGGGAGCACACTGTACATTTTATTGTGGCTGTGTTTGAACCTGGGCTGCTGCAACACCCAGTCCAAACCTTCTCTGCCCATGCCTTATGAGCACTTCATAAGCCTTCTGCTGTGTAGTTTTCTCTTTCTCTCACAGTACTTACAGCTCAGCAAACTCCATGCTAACACTCAGTGACTTTTAGTTAGCCACATCTTCTGAACGGAGTAAATCGTTAATGTTTTGCTGGAATAATTAGCTGGATATCTTCATCACACATGCTTGTGCGTTGCTGGTTACCTTGTATGTTCTGTCACTGTCACTTGAAGCATTTCTCAAACTATAATGGCACCTACATCTCTCTCACCCGAGTAAGGATGTTTTAAACTTCTTTTTAGAGATGTAGGTGGTTTCCTGGGGCTACTGGGGTTTTTCAGGTTTTTAGTGACTTTCTGTGGCATGTGCAGGGATATGAACCAGCAGCCATTAGTTTAATAAGGTTTTTAATCACAATATTACCTCATGTCCACACACAAAAGGCAGGTTTGAGATATGCATGTGATTTTTTTGTTAACAGAAGAGTACAAAGCTAGCATCCAGGAGAAACTGCCCCTTGTTATCGGGTCTGCTGCTGCGGGCCTCGTCTTCCTCATTGCTGTGGTAGTCATCATCATCGTTTGCAATCGGTGAGCTCTCCTGTCTCCCTGTTTCAGTTTTGGTTCTACTGTAGACTTCCCTTAGTTGAGCTTAGCATGGTAAATGCCTTTTCACACAGGCGAAATGTGAGATCAGGGGCCGTAGTGGTCTTGTAACCGTAGACCCTCGCGGTGATGCAGCGGGTTTGTGCAGTGATCATGGGTATGGCTCACCCCGTGTGCTGTGCCCCAGTATGCCACCGTTACAGTCGTGTGTGTTTCCACCAGGAGAAGGGGCTCTGAACGGACCGGGTCGGAGTATACAGACAAATTGCAGCACTACACCAGCGGTCACAGTGAGTACCCCCCCAGCTCTGACCACACACACACCTCTGTCTCAAGCCCCTTTACCAAGCCACCAGGGAACACAGAATTTCTGCTCTCCTTCCTCTGTCTTCCTGTGTTTACCATGTTTAATTGAGTCTTGTGTCTGACTCATGTTAAAACCAGCCCTCAGCTCTCTGTCTGTACCCGTTAACCCTTCTCTTACTGCGGCCTTGTGTCTGACTCATTAAAACCAGCCCTCAGCTCTCTGTCCATACCCATTAACCCTTCTCTTACTGCGGCCTTGCAGAGAACAGTGTGTTTGGAATGACATCTCAGAACAGCTTGTATGTCTGGAGTGGGTTTGCTTCCTAATGCTTAGGTGTGTGTAACATACTTGCATCTGCGCATAGCTGTGCTTACATGCACCCCTTAAGCTTCTGAACCAAATATATTCCCTCTGGCAGCAGAATACCATAGTTCCCCTTGGGTTGCTGAACACACTACCTGCCCTTGGGCCACTGAACACTGAGCCCTCGGTCTGCAAAACAGTGCAGCTCTCCTTGGGCTGCTAAACACCACCACTACTCCCTTCTAACTGCTGAATGCACCACCTCCCCTTGCCCTGCTGAACCCTGCCACTCCTTCCTACAGCAGCAGGCAGTGTCCAGTCCCTGTGAGACTCGGGGCAGACCCGAGAGCACGCGCTAACGTCACGCTCGGGTGGACGTATCTCACAGCTTCACGTTTTCTATGTCCGGCACCCAAACGTGGTGACAGCCCTCGGTCCTCCTGCAGGTGCTGCTTCACGTATTTATGGTGCATGAAGGTACTGATCCGAATAGGATAGAGATGAGCGATTAAAAACGGTGACATAAACAGAGATGTAGAGCATAAATTGTGTCCAGTAATGCTGACACGTTGATTTAGTGGAGACAGAGGCCTCCAGCAAGACGCATGACTACAGCTGAACTCTGGCTTGAGCCCTGACTGCACGATTTTGCCAGACTGTTTATCCCAGCTGTTGGATGAGCAGCTCCCTGTTGACATGCATCCATATTTATATTTAACAGCCGTGCGCAGGCAGCATGCTGTATTGCAGTTCCCTCTTTTCTGCTCTTTGTGTTATGTCATAAAAATGTGTCTCCTGGTAAACGTTAAAACTTCAGCTTTTGCTAAGTGCTGGAAATGTCTACAGAAAGTTGGGGTCACATGTCGGGCATGTAAAAATTGCCTAAATTAATCATTTCGCATCTGTCGTTTTCATTCACAGGTGTGCCAAGTTCACTAATCTTTGAATTAATTCACCCAGTCATAAATTAATACACAAAGCAACATTTGTGTTATTGTATATTTGTTGTGATATACCAGTTTACAAAGGGGTGTGTGTGTGTGTGTGTGTGTGTGTGTGTGTGTGTGTAAAAATACAATGGCTATGGAGATATGCTCACAAAGCCAATCCTTTTCTTTAAAATATTTCAAATTAAAAAATGAGTAAAATTTGTGTTAGCAGATTCTGTTCACAAGTGCTAGTTTGAGCTTAATTCTGGCATTTGTGTTAGCAGGATGTTTCTAGAACGTTGTAGATGTGTACAAGGCTGTGTGTGGCCTGTTTTGGTACAATGTATTAAAGGCATAAAATGCATATTCTGTAGTTCCTGCCTTCTAGAGAGGCAAGGCTGGACGCAGTTTGGTCTCCTAAAGTAAACGGAACGCAGTTTGGTACTCCTGACTTCCCAGCTGCGCTTGAAGACATTTGGAGAACCCTTGAAAGTGCTTCAGTCAGACCAGGCTAACTGGAGTGCCAGCTTATTTCCTGAAGCAGAGCATCAGGAAGAGTGATTTTCTGTCTGTTTAATAATGATCCACTCTGGACGTATAAGCTTTAATTACCTACTGCTCATGGACTTATTATCCTGTCATCACCTGGCTGTGCATATAGAAGTTGTTTTTAGGTGGATGTAGAAGAGGTAGCAAAAGAAGGCATTGCAGTTCCACTAGTGCTCCAGCTATGCTCTGTCTGTCACATAAGAATCATTTGTAAGCAGTTTTCTCTTGGCTGGCTGTGTTTTCTGCCATTGGCTTATTGACTTCATTGCTTACCTGGTCCAGGTTGTGTGCGTGTGTGTGTGCGTGCATGCGTGTGTGTGTGCGCGCATGCGGGCGTGTGTGTGCCCTCTGATGTGGAAATGATTTCAGCTGTTGCATGTCTCTGTAAGTGACTCCAGGAATGAAGATCTACATCGACCCGTTCACATACGAGGACCCGAACGAGGCTGTGCGCGAGTTCGCCAAGGAAATCGACATCTCGTGCGTGAAGATCGAGCAGGTCATCGGTGCAGGTGAACAGCGGGCCACGGTCCCCTGCCTCAGGACATCACATGCTTTCACATGTCCGTCAGCAGTGATGAGGTCCTGTGACTTAGGGAGGCTGTGCTAACGTGCTGTGTCCCAGTGTCAGAGCTACACGCAGCACAGGCACGCTGAGCAGGGTGTCGTGTTGAAGGGAAGTGAAGAAGTCAGATCTGAGGTGTAAAGCTCAGCTCAGACGAACAGATGTGTCAGGAGACTCCACATACTTTGTCAGTTAGGCGTGCATGCAGAAGAAGTGCGCACTGAACTTCAGTGCAAGGTCTTCGCTGAATGACACATGAAGATACAGGCATGGCTCAGATAGAAAGTAACTATTAATTTAGAAAAATGATCACGTTAAAGATCCAAAATGTAAATGAAATAATAATAATAACACAGCTCATAAAAATGGGCGCTTTTCCTAATTTTCTTCCTTTCCTAATTTTTTTTTTCCCTCCTTCTTGTTGAACGTGTTCTGAACTTGTCTGCTGTTGCCCTGGCTCTGAACAGGTGCACTGAGAGCCAAGACAAGTTTCATTTCTTGCACTTAAGTAGTGTTGACTTTGCATGTTTATTTTACTGCTTTAACTTCCCATTGGATGTCAGACACTGTAAAAAAGGCTCTGGTCTCGCTCTCCCAGGTGAGTTTGGAGAGGTTTGCAGCGGGAACCTGAAGCTTCCTGGTAAACGGGAGATGCTGGTGGCCATCAAGACGCTGAAGTCGGGCTACACAGAGAAACAGCGGCGAGACTTTCTGAGCGAGGCGAGCATCATGGGCCAGTTCGACCACCCCAATGTCATCCGGCTGGAGGGTGTGGTCACCAAGAGCAGCCCCGTCATGATCATCACTGAGTTCATGGAGAATGGCTCCCTCGACTCCTTCCTCAGGGTGGGTGAATGCCCCTGCTTTCTCCCTTGCCTTTGCCCTTCCCCGTGCCCCTGGCCATGCCCCTCCTTGTGCTCCTCCCCTGCTCTCATACTCTTGACCCTACCTGCATTTCTGCCCGTCCTCTTGTCCCTTATTGCACCCCTTCCCTTGCCTTTGCCTTCACTCCTCTCCACCTCACCCCAAGCTGCACCACAGACAGTCATATTGACTTCTCACTGGGTGTTCACTTCTCTGTTGATGTTCACTTCTTGGTTGAAGTTTACTTGTCAAAGTTCACTTGTCAGTTGACGTTCACTTCTCAGTGGATGTTCACTTTGAGAACCTGCTGTGCCCACACTGGAGAACCTCTGGTCTGTGTCAGCAACCTTTTTTAATTAATAGCTGTTACTCATGCGCTGTCTGTTTATATAATGCTTCTGCCAACCAATGTAACTCTTACTTGCCCATGACAGAGTCCTGCATCAAAAAAAAAAAAAAGTCAGTTGGTATGCAGTGCATGAATGATGATTGTCAGGGCTGCTGGTGGCAGAGACAGAAGCAGAGTAAGACACGGTCTCAGACGGCTTGGTGAATGCCTGGAGATGAAGAAGAAGAATGATATGTGAAAAATGACAGCCTGTCAAGAACTGGTCTTTGAATGCGTGCGGAAATGTGCAAACTCGGCTTTCACGTCCATTCACAACCAGACGGCGCTGATACGTTTTACCGCGCCGTCTGGTTTGGGGCCTCCGGCATGACGAGAGAGCGGCCCTTTCTATCTATAGAGCCACTCGTGTTTTCGACAGCACGCTACAGTAAACGTGAAGCTGTGTGCCGGAGCGTTCTTGAGACCAAACTGCAGGCCTCAGCGGAGTGGAGGTGTTAAATGTGCACCCTTGTCTAGTGAGTGGTGTGTTAAACACTGTCCTCTGCCGGTCAGCAAGACATGAGCGAGCACCTGGGGGCCCTTTCTGCCAAGATCTGTCCTGCACATGCAGTGAATAATAATGTGCTCTGTGAACTTCCCACTGAAACATGTCTACAGACAGTACAGTGCCAGGGCTGGGAGAGCTGAGCTGTTTACGCAGTGTGCACTACTCAGTGTAATGACAGGGCTGTTAATTATCAATATTTGACAATGTAGTCTTACATACAGTTTATGTTTGAGTTTTGATAGAATAGCCACTGGAAAATTCTCTTGTTTTTGTAATAACCAGTGTTCTTCTCCTTAGGTAGTTGAATGTATAAAAAGTGCTTCTGGCTTGTGCATCGGTGTATGTGCATACACAAGCGTTCTTTGTTTGCTGACGGTATTGGTGAGCAAAAGGCATGTAGAGGGAGTGTAGACACCTGTATAGTACAGTAGACAATACCTTCTGTCCTGTGTGTAGAACATGAGGAAGACCTTTAAGGTTACTTCTCTGAGCTCACGCTTTTGTACAGAACATCTTACCAACGGTCTCTTTTCTGATGCTGGATGCTTTTTCCATCAAAAGTTGAGTAAAAGAAGCTGACTCAGTGACGTTATGGTGGGAACATTAGGTCATGTGTCTTTGTTCTTACCCGCCCATGTTAACACGTGCAGTGTGTGTTTCTCTTTCTCTGTTTTTCCTGTAGCAAAATGATGGTCAATTCACGGTGATCCAGCTGGTGGGCATGCTTCGTGGCATCGGGGCGGGCATGAAGTACTTGTCGGACATGAACTACGTGCACCGCGACCTGGCTGCCCGGAACATCCTGGTCAACAGCAACCTGGTGTGCAAGGTGTCCGACTTTGGGCTGTCACGCTTCCTGGAGGACGACACGTCAGAGCCCACGTACACGAGCGCGCTGGTGCGTGTCTTCCAAGGGGGGTGAATCACACGCTGGACACTCTACTCCAGATAATTAGCGTGCTGCAGACAAGCCTGGCAGGATCTGCTCTCTGTGCTTCTCGTGCAGATCTCCCAACTGGCAACGTGCAAAGCGCCGCGTCTTCTCCCGCTGTTTCTCTGCCAGCCAGCCAAGTTCGTTCTGTCTGTGGGCTTGGTTGCAAACACTCCCAACTGTAATATTAGCACACTTATTTAAGAATAAGAGCATGCAGGCTGTTGTGTTGGTGCTTGAACAAGGAGAGTATGGTATGAGTGCTGTGTAAATGCCAGCTTTAGGTAAATGTTTCAGCCAGGAGTGCCTGTGACAAGCATTCTTTAAAACCGATGCTCCCTCCTCATGAATAATTCAGAGATGGCTGCTGCTGCTCTTTTCCCTTTTTCTTCTTTTTCCTCTTCTTCTTCTCCTCCGTCATAACCCCCCTTCACACTTTCTGTGTGACAGGTAACGAACATAGAGATCCTGAATGTCACACACTTTGTGATATATAACACTTTAATTCTTTATCTTAGTGTTTTTTCTCTCTCAATTTTTGCTTTTTAAGAATATTGACAAGAGAGGTAGTAATGTCCAGTTAGCTGCTTGTGGATGGAAGATCTGTTACAATAAACGGGTGAGGCTGTTTGTCCCGTTCCTCTTCTGCGTGCGTGGGCAGGGTTATGCAGTCATCAGAGTAAACATTTCTGCATTTTCAGGGAGGAAAGATTCCAATCCGCTGGACAGCTCCTGAGGCCATCCAGTACAGGAAGTTCACGTCATCCAGTGACGTGTGGAGCTACGGCATCGTCATGTGGGAGGTCATGTCCTATGGGGAGAGACCATACTGGGACATGTCCAATCAAGATGTACGTACATGCAGAGTGTGTGGAAAGCTAGCCCTGCTGGGGTCTGACGAACGTCATTCCACTGTGTTGCCATTAGAAACGAGCTTGAGGGAGTGTTGACCATGATGGATCGAACAGTTGATTTAATTATTCATAAGAGGGCCCCTTCTGCTTGTTGTTCTCCGAGGGACTGTTTTGTTGACACTCTGCCATATGCTGAAAAAACAAGGCACCTAAAGTCAAAGGACAGCACTGACACCACCACCACCTCCTTACCTGCACACCCCACATCAATGCAGCGTGCCATATGTGAGCAGCCAGTTACACGGGGGGTTTTACGTCTGTTAAGAGATATTGTCACCTTCAGAATGTTGCCAGTTGTTTTTCTATTATTGTTTTTTCATGTGTAATTTTTTAAGCTATAAAACACCATTATTGTATGTGTCTCAAACGTGTTTAATTTCTAGTCTTTTCTCAGTTCTGCAGATGTTTTCACAGTGAGTTTATCAGTACCTTTTTGGCCAGAGGAACGATAGCCAAAGTACACGAAATCTGTATGATATCACGAAGAAATAGCGTGTGAGCACTCAGTGAAGGGGCATCTGGAATCTTCTGTTAACGCTCACAGATGAAGCCATGTGTTCCCTTGATTTATTATGATCCAGTCGGCCCTGATACTTTTTTAATCTAACTAACCTGAACACTGCGGGCCTCGTTTTACGGCACTGTCATTGCTGAGTAATAGTATCAATTCAAATTCGTAACACCATGCGGTGAATTACTGCTGTTAGCCTTCTGTCAGGAGTCCCAGAATTACTGCTGCAAAAACACGAATGAATGAAATGTGGAAGTGTTTGGAGAGATAGGATCCCCGCACCTCATGAGATGGACGGTGTCCAAATGTATACTCATCCGTTACAACAAGTGAATGATTTTTATTTCAGTAAAGTTTTGCTCCTTCTGGCCCAATGGCAGAAGTCCAGGAAGGCTACGGTGTGCTGAGGTGTGTTGAGGTACAGTGCATAATTACGGTACAGAATGTAGCTGAGCACCGAGGACACGGGGCTGTCCGCATCACAGGTGGCTGCATCATTGGAGAGTACGGTTCAGTGGACGCCAAACAAAACGTGGGAGAATTCCGAGGAGCAGAGCTTACACCACCATGAATGCAGGTGGTCAATGGTCAGATGCATGGAGGGGATCATGTAGGAGGAAATGCTGGTGTGTGTGTCTGTGTGGGTGGGAACGAGGTCAAGGAATGGTCAATGTAGAACTGGCTTGCTGGGGTATGTGTGTGTAAAAGGCATGAACTTCAAGGGTTTGACTGACAGCCAGGCAGCTGTGCGTGTAATAATGCGAGCCGTTTGGTGTCCGTGTCCACAGTTGTGCCCAAGGCTAATCGTGCTTTTATCCTGCGGGCCGTCAGGGCCAGCCCCCGAATGTTTTAAACATGGCGGCACGCCAGCACAGCCCTCACACGATAGAACAGTTGACATTTGTTGAGTGAGTAAGAGAGACCTACGGATGCCTGCACATACACATGTAGGGCGTAGCATTAAACGTGTTCTACGTTTTTATAAAGAAAGCACATTGCACTGACATTGTACTCATTGTTTTCACAGTGGTAAACTTGTAACCTTTTTGTTTTTTTATTTGTATACGTAGAAGTAGCTGCTGAGCGGTAATTTTGAAGTTAGTCTAACGACCCAAACTATTAGCATTCTCCTTGTTCAGTGTAACAGCCAGGAGGGTATTTTGTGTTAGAAGTTTATACCCATTCATATTCCATATTCTTAAAACACAAATGTGAAAACATTAAGATAATGGTTATAACGCCACATTATTAGGAGGCAGACATTTTATCATCAGCTCTACCTCCCACCCCTCTACTGACTGCCTTCACAAGGTGGGGGACATTGCCTGGAGCCCCCAGGTAGAGCCACAGTTGATGTGGTGTGCTGTGTACTTTCGCCAGGTGATCAACGCCATCGAGCAGGACTACCGATTGCCCACGCCCATGGATTGCCCTAACGCCCTGCACCAACTTATGCTGGACTGCTGGCAGAAGGAACGCAATGCCCGGCCCAAGTTTGGCCAGATCGTTAATACGCTGGACAAGATGATCCGCAACCCAGCCATGCTGAAGGCCACGAGCCCGCTGTCATCAGGGTGAGGCTTCATGTCGGGGTTGCAGACCAGGCAGGCAGGACGGTAACGGAGCATTCCCATCGTCCAAACAGCTTTCTTATTGCTGCTGTTTGGTCGGAGCATGGTCAATGTCGTGAAAGCACAGCGTTTA
Organism: Chitala chitala; assembly: GCA_025773905.1. NCBI lineage: Eukaryota > Metazoa > Chordata > Actinopteri > Osteoglossiformes > Notopteridae > Chitala > Chitala chitala. Next base: position 798,374 of record JABJVR010000087.1, read on the forward strand.
CCTTCTTTGGGGGCCTCAGAGGTTACGTTAGGTTACATCAGAGGCTGATGGCACCCTTTATCTTAGAATGGCAGTTATTCTCATGTTAGAGCTGAGACATGGTACATAATATCTGAACTCATGCGCATACGTGTTCTATAGGCAGTGGGAGGGCTTTCCAGAGAGCCCGTATGGGTAGCCCCGCTCTCCCCCCACAGCTCATTACACAGTAATCTTATACCCCTACGAGGATGTTCTGCAGAGGTACTGCCCAGCACATGACATACTGGTGACCACGGAAACAGGATTCAGAGAACCTCAGGAAGGAAGTGGAATGATCAGGCTCAGTCAGGCACTGCATGCTTCAGCCTAGACCAACCAATGGGAAGTGGGTTGCAGCTGTGACTGACAGGTCACATGCACTGTAGTAACTCCTCCCACCACAGGTGGTGACTTCCTTTATCTCAATAGACTTAAGCATGTGGTTTGAAAATAACTGTTTTCTAAAGATATGCGTGCACTGTACTTTCCATCCTGTTGATGCACAGCTGGTGGGGGAACGGGGAGCAGTAGCTTATTCAGAGAAAATAAAATGTATTTACGGAGCATGTGTAGTAAAGGAAGCGGCTGTGTTTAGTGCAGTGGCACCGACTCTGTTGTTTCCATGCCTCCAGTACAGTGTATGTGATGTTCCCCATTCAGCATAGCAGCAATCTAGACCCTCCGCATTTCCACAGTGGGGAGATGGCTGGCAATACAACGCGGGCCTTAACCAGTGCCCCGTTTGTTGGCAGGGCCCACTTGCCTCTACTGGACCGCAGCGTTCCTGACTTCTCCAGCTTCAACACGGTTGACGAGTGGCTGGATGCCATCAAGATGAGCCAGTACAAGGAGAACTTTGCCAGCTCGGACTTCAGCAGCCTCGAGGCTGTTTCCCACATGACCATGGAGTACGTCTCGCCCTGCTTTCTTTTCACCCAAGTGGAGCCTCCGCATGCTGTTAGCCACCATGCTAAGGCACAGCAGTCTGGGCTGTCGTTCGCCCAACGGTGACAGCTGCTAGGGAAGGCAGACTCAGAATAACTCAGTCTGCACTCTGCTTCTCAGTCATTGCTTTTTAATCCCTCTTTCCCTTCATCTTTTGAAGGTTACTTGTCACCTCCAATAATGTAGATGCTGCTTGCTGTCAGGGCTCCCCCTGATTTACTGGAACAGTTTAAATGGCATAATCCTGTAATAACGGGGTGTGATTAGGGGACAGTGTTAAATTACCCCTGAAACACAGGGGTGAGCCCAGGTTGTTACGGAACATTCCAGAGTGTCATTAGCTTTGGATATGCCTCACTTGTGGCAACTGTTTCTCAGGTACTGTCATAGTAAATGAGTCCTGTTAACATCTCTGGAAAATATTTTTAAATAATCAATATTTTTAGGAGTATGATGGTAAAGTCACTAAGAAGTCACTGACCTCACTTCTTCAGGACTTTTGTCTCAGTATACGTAATTTTAACGCTGCATTTCCCTCTCTGACGAACTTTGCTGCTTGTTCAGTTCTCTGAGTTTGAGTGTGTACGTGTGTGTGTGCGTGTGCGTGACCAGTTTTCTTGCTCTCCCGCCGTTGTGTCTCCAGCGACATCCTCAGGCTGGGCGTCACACTGGCCGGCCACCAGAAGAAGATCCTGAACAGCGTCCAAACCATGCGCGCCCAACTGAACCAGATCCAGTCTGTGGAGGTCTGACGCCTGGCAGCCGCGGGGGTGGAGGTTCTGAATGTGGCACTCATGTTGGACCACCTCTGCCCACCTGGGTCTCGTGTGGGGCAGGTCAGGAGGCCCTTCAGCACTTCTGATCAGCTGTGGCCTCAGCCAGCACGCACCGGATGGGCAAATACTGAACATGCTCTTTGCTACAATCTTCCACAGACAAGTACTACATTTAGTTTTTTTATTTTTCTTTTCTGTTTCAGCAGTGCTTTTGTTTGATTGTTCTCTTTTTGTTTTGTTAAGGACTTTTGTAAATGGAAGTGTAAAGAAAAGCCAGAAATGTGTGTTGAAGTCTATATATACAAACTGATATATAGATGTGTGTATACAGCTCAAACTTGAAAATACTGCCCTTTAAAAGGGCAAACAGAACTGAATCAGACAGCACCAGAGACTCTGAGACCCCCCCAAAAATTGTTCATGGAAATCACATTCAGCTGTTAGAAAAATTACACAAGCAAGTCTTCCCCTTAGGGATATCTGTGATGGATGAATTTCAAGAAGCCTGAATATTCTCCCTTTGTTAGGATGGGAGATTTTTTTATTTGTGAAAAAGATCTTCAAGTGGAACTTCTTTTTGTGTGCCTCAGAGTGGAATATGATGTGATGAACGTGGGAATAGGAGGGCATTGATGTTCTCGACATTACATCAATGCTGTTCCTCCCTCTTTATGTGTTCCATGGTTTTAGCTCTTAAAAAAAAAAAAAGAATCGCTTTTTGTCTTTTTTTTTTTTTTTCTCAAGCATTGCAGTTTGCCAAATGGAACAAGTTCCCTTGTACCTCAGATGTCATGGAGCTGTACATATCAGATTAACTTGACATTGTGATGTCATCACTAAGCGACGGTGTGCCATTGTCACTGTCTGGCTTAACAGGAACCAATCAGCTCACGTTTTTAGCACATGTTCTTTGCTATAGAGGCTGTTTTTGTTTGTTTCTGAGGATGTGGTTGTTGTGTTTTATTCCTCTCTCTTTGACTTGCTGTGTGGAAGCGAACAGTGCTGGCTGTCCATGTCCTGTGCAGTTTCCGTAAAGAGGACGTGTGTGCAGATCTGCAGAGGGCTGCCGCGCTGTCGTTTTGTCTTGCGCTGTGCAGACAAGCGCTTCCAGAACACAATGTGACAGCTCCATCCGACCATGGCCCAGGGGGGCGACCTCACTGCGTCCTGACCACAAGATGCTTTACTGAATACCGCGTGACAAGCTTCCACGCCCCTCTTTAAAGCAACTTTTTCATAACAAGATCCAACTTTCTGCTTCCCTGCGTTGTGCCAATAACATACGTGTCAGGAAACTCGTGCTCTTTCACATTGAGGGAGTTCTTTACTGTTTGTAAGGTATGTTTTATATAAGCTGTTCTATATGGAGTTCCTCAAAGCACTTTTTTGTATAAAGAGATGGAATATGACATTGAGAAGCATTAATCTTGCTTATGGGTGAGCTGTAAGGCAAGGCAGAATCCCAATGCCAGTGAGACCACCTGCCAGAAGGAGGCACCGTTTTCACAGTCTGGTCCCGAAATGGTTCACATTTTTTAGCAGCTTCTTCCATAAGCTTTCTAAGCACTAGCACAAATGTTCTCCCTTTTCCAATTATATCTCTGAAAGCTGAGACCTTTTACACTTTGGTCATATTCCATCAGGACTGGTACCTCACTTCACCTGCCCAAAACACGTGTAAATACAATCAGAGAAAAGGTGAAGAGATTTCACTTTCTTAATGACACTGTAGGGTGATTATATATAAAAGGGATGTTATTTGTAGCTCTCAGGCTTTTGAAAAAATCTGCTACTTCTGCCATTCCAGCTTCATAAAGATGCTGGCCTTTGTAGTCAAAGTGACTCAAAGGTTATTTTTAGCTCAAGAGTTGTTTAGAAAGGGGAGGGTTTTCCTGTTCCCAAACAGAAGGGAAACAAAATAGTCCTGAGCTGGATACTTGAGATGGTGGACGTGCTGTTAACCTGACGTGAAGTCCGTAGAGTTAGGGGAGCTGATTTGTCTGTGAACGGGAGTCCACTGCAATAAATTCCAGCAAGCTAATTAGGTTTGGAGCAAAGCAGCCTTTTCTGGCCTCGGAATAATTGCATGTGAATGAGTAAGTGCTAGAAATGTGCTTCCACTTGAGTAGTTCTTCCAGACTGGCCACAATATCCATTCTCTGAAGATCCAAAATGTGTTACACTTTGCCACGTTATGTCCTTCTCTTCTGTCTGCTGATGACAGTGTAATGTATGTGTTAGGTCAGATTTTTGTCCCAGGTCATCTGTATCAGACCTGTGGACACGTGATATTAGAGATGTTACATGGTAATGTCAGTGGTGCCTCACAGACCAAATGTGAAATTGCAAACATGGCGCTGGCATGTTTTAAGGAAGAGACAGGTAATCTCTGTTTGTTAAAACAGCACAAGTAACATCCTGTCCTCTGCTTCCCTGTTGATCCCATCTTTGGGTCAGGTGTCACGTTCACGCCTGATGTAGATTACATTCTTCCTTTGTTAATCCTTAATCGTATCAATAACATCTCATAATATGCAAATGTCTGCGTTATGTCTACACCTTCTGCTTGTGTTACCGGCAAGAAAACAACAGGCAGGATTGATGCATGTCAGGCTGTGTGTGCGCTGACAGGGAATCTGGTGGTCGTGCGTACACTCTGACAGGGAATCTAGTCTTCTTACATATGCTCTGACAGGGAATCTGGTGGTTGTGTGTACGCTTTGACAGGGAATCTGGTGGTCGTGTGTACGCTTTGACAGGGAATCTGGTGCTTGTGCATATGCTCTGACAGGGAATCTGGTGGTCGTAAGTACGCTCTGACAGGGAATCTAGTCTTCATGTGTACAATCTGACAGGGATCATGGTGAAGGTTTGCAATTACTTTTTAGTGTGCAGTGAAAAACAAATGCACTGGTGAAATGGTAAAAAATGTAACTAAGACCTCCATTTAGGTGTGTGTGGTGTGTGTGTGCGCACATGTGCATGTGTGAGGAGCAGAGTGGTAATTTTTACAATTCATATAAAGTGAAACATAATGTTCCAATCAGTGTTTCTGTGGGATGAAGACAAGCTTTAAAAAAATGTAACCACTCATGTATCTTTTCAGTGCTTTTGCCCTTACAGGTCAGGCATTGCTGTTGGAAGTTATGAACTGAAATCAAATTTCTGAGACAGCTGCCTGATCTCCCATTTTTGGACATCCATTACATTTGAGGAAGAAGATAGCTAAGTGTGGTTACCGGGGAAACAGAATGGAGCAAATGTGGTCACTGGGGTAACGGTTTGTAGCAAGCATCGTAGCTTATGTCAACCTCTAGTGCTGATTTGTTTCTGCAGACCTGATTTCCCTGACTTCCTGTAGGGAATGCATTGCTAACAGATGGATGTCTGATGTGAACCTGAGTTCAGCACAAGTTGATTGTGTTTAATCATTTTTTTACCTTCTTCCCTGAATCTGCTCTGGCACAAGGGAGGGGGGGCAGATGTATAAAACAGAAACCTCTTCAAACATCTGCACCTAAATGAAATAGGGAACGTCATCTGTAAAAGTTTAAATTGGAAAGGCGTGTTTCACAGGACAAAAAACCAAGGAAGTTTGGGTGTGAGCCCAGTTATTTACTTGGTACTTTTACAGCAAAGCTGAGCTCTCACTAAGTGGACTAAGTGGAGCTCTCACTAAGTGATATTAGGACAAAATTATTGCCAGTTTACATGAGTAAATAACATGGCTGTATTTAAATTTCTGACATCAGGAAAGACTGATGAGTAGTTTACCTGTAAAATAAGTAAATAGTAGTATTAAGATTGGAATTTCAATCTTTTTTGCTAACCACACATTAGGAGAAGTCATTTACATGCATCTAACTCTGCCAGACTCACTAGAACGCACCTCAGACCTGTTTTTTCTTTTTTTTTTTTTACATGATGTGAGCAGTTATTCCAGGAGAGATTTTTGTTCATAAATCAGACCACACAGATTACACATGCAGAAGACTGAATAAGGCTTTTAAAATACATTTACATCTGTGATTTAGCTGTGGAATATTTTATGATTGCTTTTCCAATAACTAAGCTCACTGTCTGCTACTTCAGCCTGCAAACAAACACATTTCAGTCTAAAAAATAAAATTTGAATAAGTGCCAAAAATCATTGCAGTTCATTCACTTCTTGAAATGTCTTGGGACTTTGAAGTAAAAGGTGCTTTAAAGTGTGTATTTTACGATCACGTGTCTTCTTAATGATGTCTGTGTTTTCAGGTTTTTGTTCTTACAACCTTTCTGGTTCATAATTTTGAAAATGTAAGGTTTTGTGACAGACTAGATCCAGTTTCTCTAAAATTTTATAATTTTGCCAAACATTTGCCTGCATGTGTGTGCGCGCGCATGGTGTGTCTAACCACTATCACAGCAGTTTAAAGCATTTGTTACCTTGGACAAGCAAAAAGCACACAAACATTCATTTACCAAAAACTGATTTTATGTGTAGTTTGTGTTTTTTTTTTTTTTGTGTGCATCATCTTCGGTGTGTGCATGTTGCTGCCTGTCAGGTCAGTGACTGTAAACCCCCCCAGTTCATGTCTGACTTTAAAGAAGAGGACAAAACATTTTGTGCTTAACTGGGTAGGAACAGCCCATTGTGTTAAAAAGTACTCATGTAGTAAACGGTGTGATGTGAAGTACAGTAGACATCCAAAATCAGGTACTTGTGAATTACTCTCAAGGCACATAGTCACCATGCCTGGAACTGCTTTTAGTATAGATGTAAAATTTTAGAAACTAAAAAAGACCTTTGTACAGGGGGATGGTATGTAAAAGCAGTTGTAAGAATGTTATGTCATTTTGCTCAGTTGTCAATGACATACTGTACTGTATATCTTGTTTTCGCTAGGTTAAAATCCACACCATTTTTTAAACTGTCAAAATGGTGCAATAAGCACTTTTTGTTAGGAAAAAATGTGGTCAGAGAAGGCAGCAGAGGTTGGAAAATAGTAAGCAGGACATGCAATGTACAAAGATTTATTCATTTATTTTTAAACCCATTAAAGTTGAAGTAGAACTTGGGCTGGGTCCGCCTCTTGATGGCTAACGGGTCACACATTCAGAGTGTGGCTGTGTCCTAAATGGAGCAGTACACACTGCACATTCCTGCCAGAAAAGAAGTGTGTACTGTTCTCTGTGGTGCTTGTGTACTTAATATGGAGCTCAAATTAGTAGGGAACATTTCGGATGTTTTGTAACATCACATTTGGTCAACACGTCGATCTCCGATTGGTGATGCAACAGCCATTTCATTCCTCTGAACTGTTGGTGTTATGAGGCTAAATAGCATCCAGTGTTTGAACACTAAAGATTAATTCTCAATGTAGTATGATATCTGGGTACTCGTCATGTACTCATTGATACATACTATGGTTTCGGACAAACCGTTGTTGCTGGAAGCACTTTTTTGGTATACTACATAGGGTGTGATCGTTCGGTTTTGAATGCCGCCCATACCACACGACTTTGCATGACTGTGGGTTTTGCCTCTGTCTCCCAGTCCCCGTCCCATTCCGTTGCCTAGCCAATGGAAAGCCTCAGAGCTGATCCCCAGCAGTCAATGGAAAGCTTTAGTGGTGAACCTAAGCAGCCGCTGAACACGTACTGGTCCACAGTCCACAGATAACACTGCCAGCCCTTGACCACTGTGACTGAAACAGGAGGTTCTAAACTGTATACAAATGTACATTGACTGTAACCCTGTGAATGAAGGAACAATTTTATTTGGTATACTGTTGTTTATTTTCTAAAAATAAAAACCAACTTGACTGCATAGAAGTGGTAACTGTTATGTTGCCTTCTACAGTGGACGCCGATTATGCTGTCATGCTTACTGACTTGTCTAGGCTCCTGTTGTATAGTTAAATGTAAAATGTGTTACTCGTTCTTCTGCTCCTCTCTGGGAAGGGTTGATGGTCTGAACACAGTGACTCCACAATCACGCTGCCTGTTAATTCTGACTTGCCTTTATGTTCCCTGTTGATTTGTAGTTGCCTTGCCAGGTGCAGTTGCTATACAAAAAATGTCTTCAAATATAAAATTAAAAAAAGAGCACTAGAGGAATAAGGCAAACTTGCTGTATCTTGGATAACTGGACTTCTCCTTTCCTGTGCTGGGCCATCTGTGAAGAGAGGGCCTTTTCACAACCCGAGTGTAGCACATGGGCTGTCCATCATATCTGTGTCAGTGGCTGTGTACCGAAGTGTTTGGAAAGGGGGTGTTAGGCTAAGGAGTTGGGGGGGGGCTGCTGCTTTTTGTGAAAGCTCTTCCTTTATAGACTGTGCCGTGGGATCCGGAATATTTTAGATTTAATGAAACACAGGAGAGCTTTGACTCCTGGTTTGTATTTGGGCCACACTGGCATGTTTTAGCACATAGGAAGGCCAGGGCTGGGTGCACGGTTCTGAGTGGCGGGCCGTAGGAGCTTGCACCCAGCTCCTCAACCCAATCATTCATGATCCAGAGTTCTGGGGTCACATGTTTAGCCATTCACACTGACGAAAAGGTCTGTCCCCAAACAAAAAAAAAAAAACCCTCCCAGAGTGGGCCTCAAGGCCGGTTGTCATGGAGATGGTGCGGCACGAGAACTTGACCATTTTTAATGCCGCAGCATGCGGCTGACACTTTAATGCCCTATTAAGTGTGATCCGAGGGGAGGAATGTGGGAGGGGTGGGCTTAGGGACGCTTTTGTTTCTGATGCAGAAAGAATGGGAACGTGCGTCGTCTCCATATTGATCACTGTATCCCAGGCTACTTTAGGGGGGAGGGCCCAGGGCGCACACACACAGCTCTCCTGCACCTAAACTGCACTTCCAGCTGCACTTTAATTGCAGTGGCAGCAGGAGGCCTTGGGATTGAAGCCAGTATAGAATATGGGCTGTTTACCTCTGCCCATAGTCACACGCTCCTCAACTGATGTTTGCTACATGCAGTTCCTTCGTTCTCCTAAACCCCATGATTGCTCTGGATGAGACACGATCTCGTTGCAGGTCAGCAAGGGTACACTTACAGGCATGCCAGTATGGATCCCCCAGTTCATCTGAACCTCGTGGACTTTGAGAAAGGAAATGGAGACCAAGAAGAAATCCATATTAACACAGGGAAAATATTACCTCCCCACACAGCCAGGCCTGGAACCAATCTCACAGTTATTGTGGTCTGAGCCAATACTGTTGCTGCTTAAGGTATACATGCTTTTATTTTCTCCTGAGGAAACGTGGCTTAATTGATAATCGCCACCATAAGGAAACAATACTAGTTTCTCTAGCACAACACGACACCACCTGCTGCCTCAGAGCGGAATTTATCAACGCAACAAGTCATATTTCAGGTAAAATAGTGTCTCTGGATGTGTTCAAGACCATAGTCTGGTATGAAATTATACTTTTTGTTTTATTTTGCCCAGTGCATTTTAAATAAAAAGTAGTATATCACAAATAAGTGTATTATTGTTTCCTATGCGTTAACCTGTAACTGCTTCCAGTGGTGAGCTCCATGATGTTTTAAACATTTTGTCCTCTTACTGAACATGAGTGAAGTGAGGGGATATATAAACACTAATCTGCCATATACAAAGTTTACAGAAAGTCATGTATTGCTCCGACCCTCCCCCCACCCCAAGCCACCTTGACCCCCCCAGCAACACCTCCCAGAAAACAATATACTCATAAATTCTTAATTTTTCTGGATAATCCAGTCTCAAATCAGACATTGTAAATTAGCTCAGATTTGGAGCTGGATTACAAAAGCCAAATGAGGTGAGGAGCCGAACATTTCGAAATGCAGTGGCACATCAGCACCCGCGTGCTGTTCGTTTAGTCGATACCAATGTCCAAATGGGACGAAATTACAAGCAGGCTTACATTACAGCAAATTAAAATGCTGTTATGATGATTATAATGACCTTTCTATACATTTTAAAATTAGTAATAGCCAATGAATGGGCCTGCTAGCATACTTGAGGGGCCCAGCTCCACAGCCTCATCATTGGTTGTCTGTCTCACTCCTCATCCTTGAAGTAATGGAGAGACAAGAGTGCAGTGCCTGCCAGAGGTGAAATGTGACATTTGGTAAAAACCCACATTCCACCGCAGGCTGCGATGGCGCCATTATGGATGGGCGTCTGACTTATTTAACACCATATGTCATGGCCTGAGACAGCAGACGCTGAAGCTCAGAGTGGCTTCGGTCAGTCTGTGCTGACACCCCCTAATGGCTCACTCTTATGGGCTGACTGAGAAATAGTGTGAACTGGAGTGGCCCTTCAGGACAGGACTCGAATGACACAACCCCCGATCTACATAATTTGTTTTTGGAAATCTGCTATTTTAATGGTAAAAATACATTTCCAGCACACCTAAAAATCCCAAACAAATTCTCTGAAATATTACAAAGGCAATCTGAAATAGCTATGTGACTGACCTGTGAATTTTGTACAGTGACAAGGAATTAATACTTTCATATAAGAAAGAAAGTGGTGACATTTTGTATTTGTTTTCTTTGGCCTGAGATCTGTTTCCTTTTAGTATCTGCACACTGTCCCAATGTCCCAGGGGTGTCTAAACCCTCAGGCATGACGTTCTTCCCTGGCTGCACGTGCTGTTAGGAGGTAAATGTTAGGCGTCTATTGGCCACTAGAGTGCACTCTAAGACTCTAGGATCTAATAATTTTTAAATGGTTAACAAATCAAACGAAAAAAAAAAAAACATTTGGAATTATCTTGAGTTCTGGATTTTCAGCACGTCAACTGATTTGGTCTTAAAGTGACAAGTCAGGCAACAATTTATGCAGCATTGGAACATATAGTGTAGTGAAAGTAATGAGCACGGAGCCGAGTATGACGGATGATTGTGTCAGTTCATCGGGTGAAATCCAGAACTGCGCTCGTCCGCTGTTACTCTAAGCCTGTGTTCAGACAGCCCTGAGAGAGAAAAACAGGTATGGTTCAATACACACTGGGCGTTATTACCACAATATATTTTATATTCTTTTTTTTTTTTTCTTTCAGGGGATCTTGTTTTCCAAAAACACTTAAAAAAGCACACATACATAGTTAAAAATAACCAATGTTGTTAAATACCAAAAGTAAGCAGAGCTCACCGAGTGTTTAGTGTGTAATACATCATCTCAAAAAGCAGTGAATGAGGTTCAAGTCCTCTTAAAAAAAAACTCCTGTACAAATGCAAAGACATGATACACTAGTGATACAGTGACTACATTTCCCCTAGAGTGTGTGTGTGTGTGTGTGTGTGTGTGTGTGTGTTCTGCAGTGGACTGATGTCTTGTCTGGCTCGTGCCCTATGGCATCCATAATTGGATAAGCAGTTACTGGCAACAGAGGGGAATAAATTAAGCAGTACACTAATATAATCATGCAAGTCGTTAGCCTTTGAAGAGTACGCAGCCTGAACTGAGCCGGACTGTAACTGAACCTGACGGCTTCATGTGGTCTGTGCCCGTCTCCAGTTCAACCTGATGTGATCAGTGAACAACCTAAAATGAACCGGGCTTTTTCAGTAATGATAATTAGCTGTGGATGTAATGCTTGATAAAATGTGTTTTTCCTTAAACTGAAATAGAGAATGCTTGTGGACTGTCGCTGGCACAAAGGTGTTTTTCCTAATGTCTGTTGCAATACGTTCGCCTCGTTACTAAGGATCTTGAGCCAGGCCGGAGATGTACCAGTTTCCAAAGTCTCAGGTCTGTTCCAGCACAGTGAGCAGAAATGGCTGTGTGTCCTCTGGTATTGCTTCAGGGGCAGTACCAACCAAAAACTTTAGGATCCAATTAGAAGAGGCCACAGTCCCCTGGCACTACTCCAGTGCAGTCATTTTCACCAATACTCCACTCCTTATGACCAAAATACTTTTTCACATACTGTGGCATCATTTGAAAGTCACTCCAGTTTTCCCTTAGATTTGGATGAGGGTAAATTCACTTTAGAGCACAACAGCCAATCGTGCTGCACGTTGCAGTTTTGACCTATGAAATTACAATGTAAATGGGTGCGGAATAAGGGGGACACACTGCTCCCCCAGGGGATGGTTAGCCAATTTCATTGCAACATGTATGTGTCATTTGTAAGTCAATTTTGACAAATAAGTCTGCTAATTGTAAACTTTACTAATGTCTGTTGTTGCTGGTCCTCTTTCCTGACACTTGCTGTGGGATGGTATAGAAGCTCCTTGTGTTGTTCTTCTCTGCAGCATTGTCTGCATGCTGGACAAGTCTGTCAGTGAGTTGTCTCTCCTAACAGTATTTTTTACTTCTTTGTTCTTCTCCCTGTACTCCCTCTGGAGTGTGTGTTTTTGTGCTTTGGGTCTGACATAGTAAAGCACCTGTATGAAGGCCCTATGTGCCTTTGTCCTCTTATATTCCATCCTACTGAATGACAGTTTCTCCTGTGAGGCTTCAGTGAAAATTCTCCTCACTCATTCCCAAATCTTCTCCAAAGAGCTATCTTCCAGGTTTGCAAGGGTTTGAAATCCGTTTAACAAAACAATGGCAATGGTAAACTCCTGTTGTGCTGATATGACCTGGGCGCAAGAAAAAAAAATGCAGTACCATTTTTTACCACGTGGGGACAGTAGAGCTCAACAGTGGGAAGCACCACTGAAGAGTCGCAAACAGTAATAAAAAGAATATTATTGTGCCAATGAGCTGCAACTGGCTTAATGGTTTAGAAATCATGATAACAGAGAAGATGGGGCAGAGTCAACTTCTGATATGGCTCTTTGCATTATACACTGAGAGAATTGTTGTACAAATGGCTAAAACTGCAGGTTTGAAAGTTATGGGTTACTTTGACTAAATAACGTGAGAAGGCAATGGTGTTTTGTGGCTAACTGTTGGTCTATGCCATACAGTGTTTTGGTCCTAGATTTTAGTTAGATTTAATATAAAGTAAGCAGGAAGTGCATACAGTCAAAGTGGTTTCCCATTACAGTGTAGAGTACAGAGAATAAAGTGACAGGACAGAGGGTGGAAGAGTGTGTATAGCTGACATCATATGACACGGGATTGAAAACATCTTCAGGCTGTTTGTCCCTCTACCTGAACTGGCTTGGCAACATTCCATTACTTGGGGCTGTCCAAAAATTTCCTCCAGTTTCTAAATTTAATACTTCATGACTGCTATGAGATGGAAGTTAATTTGGACCAGCCCATGCATACAGAAAATTTTAATTGATTGAGACTCACTTGATTATCTTTTGACAACACAAATGCTGCAGAGGTGACTGACAAAGTGAAGACAAGCTAGAATAATTAATGAGATACTGTTGATGAGTGCTATTAAAACTTCTCCATCATTAACAAGGCCCTGTAACTTCAAATGTCACCTTCAGTGTCCTCGAACATTGAGCTGTTTGGTGATTTAGCATTCTACATAATCTCATCAAATTCTACATGCAGCCAAGAAGACTGACAGCACTGGGATGTTTGGCCTGTCCAAAACAATACAAGTCACAATCCCAACAGTGTCTGGATCCCATACTCAAATCCCTACATTCACTCTCCATCTAGAATAGGAGAATGAATTTGAAGGTTCCAAAACTGGGCTTTTACCAGAGTGATTTATTTTATGAAGTTTTTTGTATGCAATTAACAGGAGCACGAGCAGAATCGTACAAAAATCACAACTTTTCCATTTGCTGAGTAATAAGCTATTACTTACCTACAGGATGTATAATTTTGAACAAAAGTATCCACAGAACACATGAAAACACATGAAGGAGAAACGGTGAACATGAAACACGTGAACAGTGACGAGGTGAACGGTGAAACAGAGGAGAGGGAACCGAGCAATTACAGAGGAGCATATCATTAGGAAGAAAAGGGCGCATTTAAAATTCAGGTCAGCTCCCTTTAAAGAAAGAAAGAAACAAAGAAAGAAAAAGTCCAATGTAAACTAAATAACTACTTTCAATCTCCTGTACAAACACAGCTCACTGTATCCAACAACATGACATCTGGCAAACGCGGAGGGAATACGTGTGCACCCAGATCCCGGAGACGGCCCCCGCTCTGTACGCTTATTATTGCGGCTGTTTTCTCAGCTTTGTGTGTCCTTTCACCTGGGCTCAGCCAGAATCAGCACGTTTTATTATATTGTCTGATGGGTAGAAGTTCATGAGGAAGAGCTTTCTTGTATTTATCCTAGACTTGCTATTATAAATGCAATCTTATGTATTTGTGTTAGAAATCTAATATTCATAGTTATGCATTGTAATTATTATAATTATTACTGCATCAATAATAGGGGCAATGAAATAACATATTTTGATAAGTACATGAAATATCTTTAAGAACGAAAACAAAGAAAAAAAGCAGATAACGAAAAAAATATGTACTGATTTATAAGATGATGCAACAGCAGAGAGAACCTGCCGTGTTGGCCCACTATAGGTGATGTAAGTAATACTGAAGGTCTTCAGTGTGGGAGTTAAACAGGCTTATGACAATATGGTGCTATAGGAATAAGTCCACAGCAGAAGTGCACATTCAAGGCGTGGGGAGACAATCCACAGAGCCGCTGGATTGGCTGGTGAGATGGAGAAGAGAGTAAACCTGGAGTAACTGTTACCTCTCTGTACTGATCCAAACCCTCCTTTAGCATCTGCTAGTAGGAATGCCCAGTGTGGCTCCTCTCACAGACCCCAATCCCAGGTTCAGTTAACCAGTGGCTTTAAAACATTATGCCTCTCTTCTATAATATAAATTTGATATTTTGTCTATGTATTAGCCCTGCAACATTATACAGTGATAGTATTACCTGCTACACACATTAAATGTGTGCTGTACGTGATGTCAGCATATCAAAATTCAGTCCATTACAAAGTAAACAAAAATGATAATTTCAGTGTGTTTTCCTTGTCACTGGCATCCTATATAATGTTTGGAATAAAGCGCTTTACTCAAACACCTATGAACAGGCGTGGAGGTTTGCTGGCAGATGTTCCTCCAAAGCCCTCCCTTTTCTTCGCTCCTTGCTCACAGAGAGCAGTGTGTCGGAGCTTAGCATCCTCCTCGGTATGCGCGCTTGACTACGCGTTCACTGCACCTCCACTGAAGCAGGGCCAGCAGTGCATCTTGCAAAACTGCCTGCATGTCTGCATGACACATCTCATGAAGATCTCCCATCATGGGCTTTGCCTGCAAGTTGCTGCTATATGCTGAATGAGAACACAAAAAGCACACAAAATTAACAAAAGCACAGAGAGGATAGTATGTCGTATCTCAGGCACGTGGGAATGATTGACATTTACTCAACGCACATCTGACCTCTCTGTTTTGATTCTGGGGCTTGATGAATGTTTATCAACACCTCCTTAAATAGCATCCCCACACTCATTGGGCTAATCTGACATGTAGCAACACGGATCTAGCTAAACGGTGTTTAGTACGAGTTGCTAATTCCTCCTAAGATCTCTTTGGTCTTCAACATGCCCGCTATTGAACTGTGTATTGGTAATGGGAAACGAGGCTAAGAGACACGTTTATGGGCAGCCCAGCCTGGCCACTGGCCAGGGATGCCTCACTGCGCTGGTGTGTGTTCTCAGCGAGCTGTAAGAGATGTCATGTTGAAGCTTCTTTAGCGGGCCATTATTCAGCTGGATCTGCTCTGCAGCTGCCGTCGGGCACTGTTGTGTCCACCTGATGTGCCCAGCGCCCCTGGGCCACATGTGAGTTCTCCATCACTCCTGATTCTGGTACTGATAAATCTAGTAAAAACAACATTACCTAACCAGCCCAAGGCAAGTTTTCTGTTTTCAGCCCAGTTAAATTCTTTTTTTCCCCCAGTGCATTCATATATCTGTCTCAAAATGGTTAACAGCGTTTTTACAGGAAACATTTCGAGCTGACCGGAAACAAATTCAAAGCAGTGTCACACAGGTATGACACCCCTTACGGTTACACGTTAACATGTTTGTTATAAAAAATAAAACGTGGAACTCACAGATTCCACAAAGACCCAAAATCTGTTCCAGAAAAAGACCCATGGGTTTACTGCACTCAAGTAAGCATGTTTTAGTTTTTACTGTTTTTAGTAGTATCCCCAGTCAGCGTGTAAAGAGCTGTACCATCTGCCCACCATGAACTCGCTCAGTAGTGAAGGCTGTAACCCTCTTCTCCGTTTTCTGTTTAGGTGAGTTTCTGTCTGTCATTAGATGGAAGACCTTAAACCTCATTTTCTAGCCGCTGTAGAGATTTCATGTTAGGAAGCAAGTCGGTTAGTGCAACTACTATGTGCACGACACAAGTAACATCTCTAACAGTTGTTTACAATCAGGTTATTTCACTTTGAATACACTGTATCATAGTTCCAGTGGGTCAGAAATTTACATATCTTTAAGTTTATTGTGTCTTTCAACAGCTTGGAAACTTCCATAATGTCCTGGCTTTAGAAGCTTCTGAGGCTAGTATACATCATTTTAATAAAGTGGAGGTGTACCTGTGGATGTATTTTAAGGCCTACCTTAAAACTCTTTGCTTGACATCACAGGAAAATCAAGACAGTCAAGACCTCAGAAAAAAAATCTGGACATCTACAAGTTTGGTTCATCCTTGGGAGGAATTTCTAAACATCTGAAGGTACCTTGTTCATCTGTTCAAACAATAGAATGCAAGTATAAACATGACAGGACCACATAGCCACCATACCACTCAGGCAGGACAAGCGTTCTGTTTCCTACACATGAAGTACTTTGGTGTGAAAACTGCAAATCAGTTCCAGAACAACAGTTATGGACTTTGTGATGATGCTGGAGAAAACTGGTTGAAAAGTATCTATGTCTACAGTATAATGAGGCCTATATCAACATGGCCTAAAAGACTGTTCAGCAAGGAGGAAGCCACTGCTCCACACCTGCCACAAAAAAACCACCAGACTACAGTTTGCAGTTGCACATGGGGGCAAAGATCTTGCCTTTTGGAGAAATGTCTGGACTGATTAAACAAAAAATGTAACTATTTGGCCATAATGACCATCATTATGTTAGGAGGAAAAAGGGTGAAACTCGCGAGCTGAAGAGCACTGTCCCAGCCGTGAAGCACGGGGGTGGCAGCATCATGCTGTGAATATGCTCTGCTGCAAGGGGACTGGTGCACTTCATGGCATCATGACGAAGCAAAATTATGTGGATATATTGAAGCAACATGTCAAGATATCAACCAGAAAGCTCGGTCTCTAATGGGTCTTTAACACAGATGATGACCTTAAGCATACTCCACAGCTGTCGGACAAAATGGCTTAAGGACAATAAAGTGAAGATATTGAAGTGGCTATCACAAAGCCCTGACGTCAATCCAATAGAAAATTTGTGGACAGAACCGAAAAGGCGTGTGTGCACGGTGGCCTACAAACCTCACTCAGTCACACCGGTTCTGACAGGAAGAATGGGCCCGAAGTCCAGCATTTCATTGTGAGAAGCTTGTGGAAGGTTACCTATAACGTCTGACATGGGTTAAACAATTTAAAAGCAATGCTACCAAATACTGACAAGGTGTATGTTAACTTCTGCCCCCTGGAAATGTGATGAAGGAAATAAAAGCTGAAATGCACCATTCTTTCTATTATTCTGACTTTTCACATTCATAAAGTAGTGATCATAACTCATTGAACACAGTTTCACAGTTTGCAAGGGTTAAATTCCAGGAATTGTAAAAAACAGTTTAAATGCGTTTGACAATGGTGTATGTAAACTTCTGAAATCATTGTGTGTACATAAATTGTCTTTTGGGATCTTTATTACTGGTTTGCTGGTGACATGTCCAGTTAAGGGTTGTATTTTCCAGTGGTTTCTTACCTGAAAGTACCAGAGTTCCTCTGAAGAAGAACCAGACTGTGTGTTTACTAACATTTAGGCCCAGGAGTGATGTTTCTCCATGACATGATGCATTGACATGAGCCAGATTATGACATTCCACCTCACTCCAGAAGGTAAGGCAGCTACTTTTGCCTGTCTTTCAAAGGGTTCAAAGGGTTTTCTTCTGGAATCTGACATTTAAAGTGGAGGTCTCTGCCCCTTCCTATCAGGAGGCAAACTGCCTTTATCTGCCTTTATCTGTTCTTGTTGTCATAACTCCCTTAAACATCATGCTACGTCTGCCCTCAGCTCCTGTCTTATAGGCTTCTTGATAATTTTGTCCAACAACATATTCTATCTACCTAGACATTGCAGGTTTAACAGTTGAAATCCATTATTTGTGTTATTAAGGAAACTAGTCATAGTTAACTATTTAAAATGTTTCTTCTTTCCTTATTTGGGGCACCAGTGGTACCCCTATGGACACACGGCGCCCCTAGCATTTGTCTATACGGCAGCCTGGTGGCTCAATGGGTACAACATCGGGCTGCGTGGGCAGAAGCCTCCTGGTCCCTGGTTCAAATCCCAGCCCAGCCAGGTGTGTTCTTGAGCCAGACACTCAGTGCTAGCTCCCCGGGCACTATGTATGGCTGCTCATTGCTTCCCCCCAGGGGGATGGGTTAAATGCAGAGGGCAAATTCCTTGTATGTGACAAAATGTACTTGGCCATAAACATGATCCCCTTCCCCCCCCTGACAGCCTGTGCCTATGTATGGCTTTACATACACAACAAAAATAGGTATGTCATTAAAAAAACTTGTGCTTGATACAGATAGGAATATGAACTAGAACGAAATGAGTTTATAAATTTGACATATTAGTAAAAACCATCACTGTGACCCTCATCTGGACAAACTGATGGAAAATGGCTGAGTAAAAATGATAATGTATGTACTTGGTAAATGCATCCAAATTATAGGGACAGTGGTACACACGAGGTCACAGCTCAGTCATGTTTACTTGTGTTTTGATGTCTGTCAATGTAAACACAGCGCTTTCAGGATTGTTATCTGGATTCTGACGATTTCTTTCTAGAGGTTTGGCAGCTGTTGCCATGGTAACAGAGCTGCAGAGCATTCTGTCAGCTCGGGTCCTCTGTATGCATCGTACAACAATGGGGAATATGAAACATAAAGTAGACTACCACTCTGCGCGACCACCATCTTTTCTCTTAAATTTTGGTCTTTCCAGGATTTTGCATGCCTATTGACAACCTATATATGCATATCAGGTCAGCGTCCTTTAGTGAAGACAGTGCTTGACGTTGATATGATGGTGGAACAAGGTGGGGGGAGGTTCTTCAGTAACAAAGAAGCTAGCAAAAACAGCTGGTCTCATTTGTTTTGTTACCTACTTTGTGGTCTCTTCAGCTGAAGACCCCTGTCCTACTCTAAACACACACTTGTATGTGCAACCTGCAGAGATTCACATATGGAAATATACATGCGTTCAGACGCTTGGGCACACACACATGCGTGCATGTACGCACACACAGTGTCCCCCCTTGCCCGTCCACCCCCACACTCTGCCCCCGGTCTTTCCCGGTCCCTGGTTTGCTGGCTCCTCTTTACCTTGGTGCTAATGTCTCCTCCCTCTCCCTGCTCGGCATCGCTCCGCCTCCTTACTCCTTCAAAAGCAGCCGGCAGAGATCCGATCCTAGCCGCTCGCTACATGATCTCACGGAAAACGGTGCCCTACTCTGCCTTCCTCTTTACGGCGCCCCAGCTTTTCTAGATCATAATCTCAGGGGGGAGGGGGGATGCCTCTGCCTGGGAATTGATTTTTTTTTTTTGCTCTCACTCCCCCTCCCCCCTTCCCCTTTCCTAATTTCACCCTGACCCCCACCCCCAGTCTTCTCTGGGCACCCCCATTCCCTGCTGCCCTAATCCCCACTCCCCTCTCCCTGATCACCCCACTCGACAATGTGGCCATGTGTTTGCTGGCTCCAGTCTCTGCTCGCTTTGCTCTCTTCCACCGTGCCGACACGGGGGCAGAATTGCCCAGCCAGCTGCCTGTGCCCGGACCCCCACACCGTGGACTGCAGCGGTCGTGAGCTCACTCGCCTTCCAGATGCCATTCCTCTGGACGTGCGTCGCCTCCTGCTGTCTGACAACTGGATCCCAGGGATCCCTTCTGACTTCCTGGTGCTCTACAGCGACCTGGTGTACTTGGACCTGCGCAACAACTCGCTCTCGCAGATCGAACCAGGCACCCTCAGCACCTCTTCTCGGCTGGTCTTCCTGGACCTCAGCTGCAACAATCTGACAGAGATTCCACCGGGCACGTTTGGAGAGTCACGCAGCCTGATCAAACTACGCCTTGGCAACAACACCTTTCTCAGCATGGTCAGCGAGGATGCCTTTCTGGGCCTCACCTCCTTACGGGAGCTTGAGCTGGAGTGGAATGGGCTGTCCTGCCTTGATGTGGGGGTGCTGAGCCAGCTGCCCTCCTTGCGGGTGGTGCGGCTGGAGGGCAACCCCTGGGTTTGCAACTGCAGATTTGCCAAACTGTTCACGTGGCTCACAGAAAACACACAGAAGCTTCCAACTGGTAAGCCTCTTAAAATGTCTACTGTGTACTCTCAGTGTTTAAAACTGTTTATGCTCATATTTTGTTTAGCAAATTTCTCTTGGGGTTTAATTCTGGGTGTATAATGAGTCTCATACATGAGGTATTTCTCATTTTCATCACCAAACAAACACTCTTTTTCCTGTGACTCAGAAACCTGTATTGTGCTGTTCCTTCAGTTTACTTTCTGAGCAGGGTGCTGTCTTTAGGGGATTGTAATATTCTGGAAAACTCTGTGTGACACGCCATCTCGCTGTGCTTGGCTCTTCTGCGTTGCTGTTGCCCTGGTGTTACCTGGCTGTGTAGACAGGTGCAACACTTCTGTAAGAATCTCTGGTGTAAAAACGCAGGTGTTACTACTGACGTATGATGGATTCAATTATGGGCAAAACGTCAAAACTGGAGGATTGCATCTTTACAAACAAATTGTTTAGCAATATGCTAATGTATGGACGACTAACACCATATTCAACAGTAAAAATCAATGTTTTGCGACAAATTCATTATGGGAAAACTGTTGATACAAAGTGAAATATATTCCCTATTGCTACCATACACATTTTAAATTTGTATTTATTCAGAAAGAATTCTTGAAACAATATATTATGTACAATTATTACAGACAGGAGGTTTTGGTATCCAGGAAATTTGAACAGACAATACTATAACTTAGTTTTGTTGCTATCAGCCAGAGCACGGTCGATTTCACTGTAGGACAAGTTCCTTCATTAAAACCAGAAAGATCATGAATGTAACAAAAAATGCAGACATACTTGTCAGCTGTGCTTCCAGGTGTGATGTGTGTGTGTGTGATATCTGGAGATCAAGTACAGAAGGGCACACACTCTCTTTTCTCACTGCACTTTTGCCAAAGACACTTAACCTGAATTTGTCCAGTGAAATAGACTGATGTGTAAATAGGCATGAAAATAATTAACAAAATCATGATGGAGACATCTACACCACCACAGGAAACGCCTACACCACCACAGGAAACGCCTACACCACCACTCACATTAATAACAACAAAAAAATTGTCACAGTTTATTTTCCCATCAAACCCCTTTATACTAACTCAAAAAGATAAGATGCATTTAAAATAACTTTTCAGGTTTATTGACTGACGCAAACTTTATTTTCTATGTTGTCCTTGATGTAATTTTTCAGATTATAAATGTATTTTTTTTAACATGAGCATTACAGAACTACCATCTCATGGATGTAACCAGTTACACCCACATTAAAAATCCTTTGTTATCCACTTTATAAAACGCTGCATATGCAGACCTGTAGGGCTCAGAGTTTTCACTGTGCTGCCACATAATCTGCTGTTGTGTAACTATCACATATGAATAGAAATTGTACAAATGCACAGTTTACAGTGCCTGAATGTGTTCTGTGAGTGTAAAGGTTGAAATTAAATAAAGAAGGCTTCCCTTAAAACCCACAGTTAGTACCCGGTCAGGCAGCGTGTCTCTGAGTAACACACAGGGTTATGAGATTGACAGAACCAGATCTTAAATGTACGACTTCATTGTAGTCAGTTGCCAGGCTTAAGGTGATCTGTTTCCACTGATTAATATTTCAGTTTTTCCTGCTGCTGGTTCAGTGCAAATTTAGGAAATAAAAAGGTGAGTCACAGGGACAAAACTAATTTCAGTCATTTCGCAAGTTAACTGTGGTTTCAGTGTAATATGATAGCATTGACATTAAATCAACTTCGTATCTCAATTAGCACTAAAGCTCAGACGGTGAATATAGTGCTGTTTATATAACAAGTACCCATGTGTGATGCGATATTACTACCCATCTTAAAATGACAATTACAAAAAATAAGTGCATGACTTACACACCCCCATATGATTCTCCATTTGGTAGCAGCTGGTTTAGTGCTTAAGGCTGTGGGCTTATAACACAAATTTTACTGGTTAAAGGAAGGACTCAGGTGTTGTACCCATGAGAGAAGTATATTATAAACCTGGTACATTTTTGTGGGAAAGTTTAGACATTTGATTGAATAGAAATGTCAGGTAAACAGCAAAAATCCAGAGGTTAATATGTTATAGTTAATATGTTGATAATTTTCATGTAACATGAATAATTTTTCTATTTTCAGAAGCAGCAAGCACAATGATAAACCCACATGAATTAAAGCCCCATTACTGTCTTCATACATACAGAAATACTTCACAAATTATCAGTGTGCTGAAAGTAACATGCTCATATTTGCACCTAACAACTGTGTTTTAAAAGGGTCCTATGATGTT
The DNA here is from genome assembly GCA_025773905.1 of Chitala chitala. Lineage (NCBI taxonomy): Eukaryota > Metazoa > Chordata > Actinopteri > Osteoglossiformes > Notopteridae > Chitala > Chitala chitala. Next base: position 820,858 of record JABJVR010000087.1, read on the forward strand.
ATTTTGAAGTCGGATCAGTCTGGTAATTAGCTGTGTGAGCTTGATGTGCAAGACACTGTGAAGCCGTTTCTCAAAGCTAAGTGAAAACGTAAGCTAAAATCTGTTCATTGCTGTGAAACAAGTAAAAATGAGCTTAATCTTCAGGTTAAACAGTCTTGGTCATCTATTAAAACGCAGTGGAAACACTCAGTAGGCATCTCTGCCTTTGAAATTCCCTGGGTTGTTTACAGTAGATCTATGGCTTTGAATGTGACTCAATGAATTCAGTTTTGCATATTGCCAGTATAATTGTGCCGACTCTTAATCTGTATCGTTTACGCTCAGCAGATGGCCGTTTTATTTTAGGCTTTTTGCACATTAATTTAGCTCTTTTCTTTTCACTGACTGGTATGCATAATCTTATAATAATTAGTTTGCTTGTGCATTTAGTGCTTTGGACTTTTCAAAGACTGTTTTAAGATATACTTAGTAATCAGAAATCCTGCCCAGCTCTGTACTCTGTACCAGCGTTACTGGACTTACTGGAGCATTCAATACTAGTGTTCTCAAACAAACTTTTAAATAATGTAGCGCAATGGCAAATACGATTGATGAATAACATAAACCTTTATGCAACTATACATTTGATATAAATTAAAATGCTTTTTTCAGCTGGAAGGAGATCTAAAATGTTGCCTCTGGTTATATTTGAAAGGGATCAAAAAAGTAAAATGAAAATCCCACTTGGCCAGAGGGGAAATGTGGGAAAACACTGTATTTTAATAAAACAGGGAATATGTGGGAAAAAGTCTATTTCTGTGTCATCAGAAAGAGATGCAGAGAAATGCCTTCAGCAGCGTACAGACCAAGGGTGCAGACTGTACTTGGTAAGTCCAGTAAAACATCCACATTGTACCACAGTTTGTGTCAAAAGCTCTCTCATTCATTTATTTATTCTTAAAGGAATTATTCCTGACAAAGGTCGTGGGTGGCCTGGAGCCTGTTTAAGGCAGAATACCGTGCAAAGTAGGGTGCACCCCGGACAGGGTGCCCACATACTGTAGGGAACCTTTAGATTGATGGACTTCCCAGACACAGGCTCTATGGGAGCATGCTGCCTTCATTTCATTGTTCTGTGACTTTTATTTCATTCACTATAATTATTCTTAAATATATAGTTAAAAAAGAGCTTACTTACCACTGGCATTAATACTGTATGTCATTTTTTATCAGACTAATATTAAATCATGTTAATATTGTAAGTAGTAAGGAGAAAATTATTATATACTATATAGCTGAAACTGGGTTTTTCTAACACCTAAGAAATAAAACACCTGCTTTGTTAAAAATAAAACCTTATTTTTAACAAAACAGGTGTACTACTGATCCTGCATTGCAACCACCTCCTGACCACATTTATTTTTAGCTTTTTTTGCCAAAGTATTTAAATGCCATGTAAGCTGTGGTGACCTCTGACCTTTGTATGTGCTTTGAACTTGTTACCAGAGGCGATTTTCCTTGTTTAAAGACACTACAGAAGCATGTGTAAAACTGTAATGTTTTAATATATTGCCCAGAAACTGTTTCTCTATTTACAAACAGCAAAGGAAGTGGAAGTTAACTGAACGTATTTTAAGAAGTTTACCAGCCGTGTGTACGCATGCTGCACTCTCACACTGCCATGGCTGCAGTGTACGCAGTGGGAGCTCTCCACTGCCAGTGCGTCCGCCTCAAATTTCCTGCATAAACTATTCAGCAGCTTAACCAGTGTAAACATGATACAGAGCTGTCTCCGCTGCTCTTGGGTTAAGGATGAACAAATGCTATATATAATTCAGCGCAACACTGTACTGGATCCGAGCGACAACACGGCTCTAAGCGTAACCGGGGCCAGACTGGTAATGGGACGACCTCCTGGAGCTGCCGGAGCTGGCCACGTTACCCACAGGCCTCGTGTCACAAGGTCAGTACTGCTGACAGCAACGTCTCAAAACAAGACGTGCACAGCGGAGTGTGACCTGGGATGTGCTTCACACAGATTTGCAAGCCGCAGTCTTCTTCAGAGCAATGCAGTTTGTTAGTTATGTTGCGTACTGTACGCTGTCTGAGTTGCTCTGGTTTACATGCATATGAGAAAATACTGTAAAATAATTAATCATAGAAACAGTAGGAATAGACTTACTGAAACACAATTTTTCTAAGCAAACAATTAATCCAGTAACTTTAAATTCTAGACTTTATTCAAATAAAAATATGTATATTCTCACAACACATGATTAAAATTAATTTTACTCAGATACTTTAAAACATGTCTTTATAGATAAAAAAACCTAACAACAGAATACCACAGCAAAGCAAATGTCTGAATATGATTTGTCATCTCAGATTGAGTCTGGAAGTGTGAAGTTTTTAAGGCCTGGCAGTGCCCTGCTGTGTGTGTGTGTGTGTGTGTGTGTGTGTGTGTGTGTGTGTGTGTGTGTGTGTGTGCGCGCGTGTGTGTGTGTGTGTGTCGCTTGGTTGTTCCTGGGCACCTCCCCCACCCTCCGCTTCGCTCTGCTGATATTCCATCCATGTGATATGGACGATGAACGCTGAAGTCATTGGATCTCCTGCCAGTGGAAAACCCCTCCTGGTGTGAGTGACTCATCCACAACACCCTCCCCCATCTCCACTGCTTTAGAAAGGGCTGCCAATGATGCTGAGATGATTTGGCAGTCATCACTAGCTTCTGCTTCAAACACACCTAAAAATAGCAAATAAACGAGTGAATGATGCTGGATGTAGTCTCAGCGCAACCGTACATGTTCAGCATGCCAACTGTTCCTGCTATTCTATTTACAAGTTGCATATCTTGTATTTTTACAGGTTAATGTTTTCATTAAATGCCTCAGGGTTAGACATGTGCGTTATGCCATTTATACAACTGATTATCTAAATTATCATTATAGAATTAATTTTTTAATGTAAATCTTACTCAAGTTCATATAAAGCTCAATCAGTCATTTTAAAGTATGCAGTGTGGCTACAAATGTATTCAAGGGCCACAGGTCACGTCATGTTGGCTTACTACCACAGGACGGGAGTTTCCTGTGTTCTCAGTGTTCTCAGAGTGAAGTCTGAGGTGTCACAAACATTTTTCTAACATCACTTGTTCTTCTGTATTCCAAGTCTGTCACTTGGAAACCAGGCTTTTTATAATTTAGCACCATATATACGCTTGATTACAAACACATTGTATGCGCTTGCGATACAGAAAGTGTCTGGTGTAGAGTGACAACACCATCATCTCCTGTTCTCTCACTGCTCTCAGTTTCCATGTTAAAATTGAAGTAAAAAATTTTAAAAGAAACAGCAACTATTTTTGACAAAAATCGCACTAATGGATGTTTGAGAACACTTTTTGAAGCTGAATGAATTATATAAGCAAACATTACATAATGTGTGATCCTGCGCATTGAAACATTCTCTGGATGAACATGGGTTTCCTCTCCAGGTATGTGTAGATCTGGTGAATTGGACTATTGACTGATGTGTGTGACTGATATGTGTGTGTGTCCCGTGATGGGTTGGCCCCATGTGCAGGGTGTACACTTCCTTTTGCCCTCGTCTGACTGGGATGGGATCCAGCCCACCTGTAAACTTACAAGATAAGCCGTGAGAACATGGATGATTGTTCACTTACCTACTATGATTACTGATTTGTTTTAGACTGGTAAGAGATCGGTGTATCTGCTCTCTAGTGACTGGTGTGCACTGAACTCAGGACGTCTTTCCTGAGTGACACCAGAGTGCTTATCAAATTGGGAATTTTACACACTTCTCTTTGTTGTCAAGAGGGCTATGGGGTTTGTGGCTGATTGCTGTGGTTAGTGTAATGGGAGCCCAGTGAGGTCATTATTTACATATGGATAAATTAAGACATTTATCTATGTATCTTCTGACTAAATTGAGAAGACAGTTAAAGACGGGTCTGCTAGACTGGGCGTCACACGTTTTACTGAAGGAAAAGTATTGACCTATGACTTTTTCTGTCTTAAATAGGCATAAACTGCTAAGCTGGTTGTTCATTTACGATGGGTGATTTATACATTTGGGTGATCGTGCTTTTACTCAGTGTTTAACAGTCTTACCCTTTCACACATTGTGGTCACCACAGCGGACAGCTATTTAAAAGCTTGTTAAAAACTGAAACACATGCAGTTTACCTGAGAGGACACGTGAAGAACTCCTTGAAAAATGCATTTTCAAAAAAAAAGTCAAATTTTTTTCTTTTCTTTTCTTTTCATGCTCAAAGAGTAATCAAAACACAGAGGAAAAAATCCTGATTGTGGCTTTTATAATTCATGCATAAAAGGGTAAATTGCCTGTTCTTCCTAATTACTCACCAATATTTAATTGTATTTGTTTTATGATGTACATGCCACACTGGCAATTTAGATTTAACTCTATGAAAGTTTTGTTTTAACCTATCTAATCATTTTTCTAGTTTGTAACAGATAAACGTATTCAGGCGTGCCTTTGGGGAATTTAGTCTGCCAGAAGTGAGAAAAACGTTATGAGAACAACGGTAATTTTTGTGACAGAATATACTGTTTTTCACAATGCTGCAAAATGCTAAACTAAATAAAGTAATAGTGTATAACTTGCTTGGAATACCCGACTGACAGTATTAAACACAATACCACGTTTAAAAGTTTTGTTAGTGGCCTCTTTAAACAGAGAATACAGCAGGATTTGCCCACGTGTGCCACAGAGGCAGCGTGACAGAACACAGCTGCAGTGCCCCGCTGAGTCCAGTGAAGTTAGAGTTCATCAAATGTTAAGTGAAATTAGATAAAGATACAGTAACTTACTTACAGTTCTGCAAGGACATGTTCATCATCATTACAGTGACAGAAGCCAGGACTTGGTTTTGAAAAATGAAATTATTTTGTTGAAATCCATAATTCTCAGTAAAACAAATTACTGGAAAAACTTAACAGGTTCCTGTTTGTCAGCGAAGAGAGAGGGTTAGGGACACGGTCCGCTGTCACAGTCACTGGCCGGCTGTCTTACTTCTATTGTGCCTTATGGTAAATTTATATTCATTTTAGTTCATTCCTTATTTCCAGTTATTTTATGAATATTTTTATTGTGCCCATTGCAGATGTAGGTGGCACAGACACAGGCACATGTGGCTTTGCCGCTCTGGGTAGACTGGCCAGGACCCTAGCAGTAAGACAAACATGCTCAGCTCCCTAGCTCTATAGAGTGTAACAGCGTGTAGCTCCTAACACTTCCTGCAGAGGGTATGGCCACGACCCTAGCAGCAAAAAACATGGTGTTCTTGTGTTAATCTGTTTTGAGGTCAGCTATACACAGAAATGACTGATGAAGGATGACACAGTAACATTTTGAGTAACATTCAAAGTGTGTTTTTCAAGTCTCAAACAAGCTCTTGCTTTTTGAGAATTTTTTACTGTTCCCAAACAAGTTCAGAATCTTTGCCCCGTTGCTGAGGTTTAGAGAATGATTTACTCTTCAGCTGCTGTGATTAACAAACTTCATTTACCTTCATACAAAGTTTGAATACATATTTTGTTCATCTTACTTTTCCATTAAGCTTTATAGCGCAGACTTTGTATGAATAAATGTACAGTATACATAATGAGATGGTAATGGAATTTCACAATACACATTGTAAATATGCACTTAAAATTTCTGCTGTTTTAGTTTCACAGCCATTATAATTTATGTTGTACTATATTATTTGACTATAGATTTGTTTAAAGATCAGTATGGTTTACACAAAAGCCTGCTGTAATATAACTTCATAATTCACAATCGTACATTTGACTATAGTCCAACAGATGCTAAGAACAAACATTCCTTCCAAACCTCATTCCGTTCAACCATCCAACACTAATATCCTGCACATTTTAGTCTGGCAGGCATATCCTTTGTATGAGAATTTTTCTTATAGAAAACTCTCCAAAGTGACCTTATGACAAGCATTGTTCAACTTGGGATCCTTGTGTTAGTCAGAGCATGACAAACACTCTGCCAGTCTCCACTGAGCCATAGGATCCCAGTAAACAAGGTCAGCATCACGCTGGCTTTCAGAGGTCACTTCTGTCATCAGCTTTAGCGCTTCATGACCATCCCTCTCTGCTCTGTCGCAGTAACATCTGCTCTGCTTCACGGGTTTGCCTGTATTGGCCTGACAGCAGATGGGACTGAGGCTCTTCTCAGCATCCGCTGACATCTTGGCATCCAGCTTGATGGACTTTGCACAACTTCAGGGCAACTCTCTGATTAGTCCTTTAAAATGTACATTTTTACTTAATTTTGTATTGAAACCCTGGCATTCTGTCATGTGGGTATGATGACACGTCACAGGAAATACATACACGTATATATAATCTGTGCCCAGTTCAGTTATACAGAATTTAATGTGACAGAAGTGCTTGCCTTGTAGCTTCAACAAGCTCTGGCTGCAGATAAATAAAGCCACGCACTGGAAATGAGCACAGCCCTTAAAATCAGTGATGGCAAAAAGGAAACTTCAAAAGGAGCGATGGCCGAGAGTTCAGAGCACTTTATCCCTCTTCACGTTAACTTCAAAACTGATTAAAATGAAATGACTTAAGGATGGGGCACAGTTCCATAATACCAGTGGTCTTCAGAACTTCCTCCTTCATGTCATAACTTCAAAGTCAGCAGTGGTCACAATGAAAAGTGAACAAAGAAGCATAAATTTGATTGTGTAACCATGGTAACTTGCCATTTGCTCACAGGCATGGAGGGTATGGAGTGCTCCCTTCCTACAGATGGCCGTCGAGTAGACCTCAGCCAGCTCTCCAAGGACAGCTTCCGCAAGTGCCAGGAGACCCTGACACTCACAGACTATCTCATAGTCATCTTCTCTGGTGTCGCTGTCTCTGTGGCTGCCATTGTGGCCAGCTTCTTCCTGGCTTCCACTGTCCACTGCTTCCAGCGCTGGAGCAAGGCCACCAAGGTGGACGACGAGGAGAATGATGTCTGAGCAGAGAGGGGTGCACAGAGGCAAGCCTGCCATGAACTTACCATGTGAAGTCCCACATAATGCACAAGGCTCGTTCCATTACATTAGCATGCCAGACACACATGTCATCACAGCTGTGTACCTGCTTGTCACTCGTTTAACATGTTTGAGATGTTTCTCTGCAAAAAAGGCATTGATCCAGGCCTTAATGTGTGAACTACCAGAGAAATATTACCCAGAGCTCTCCTGACAAGCCTTCCTATACATCTTTGGAATTGGGATCATGGTAGACAGTGAGCACAGTTTCAAATCAAATGAAAAGCAAGCATTGGTTTTGATCTTAATCCGGCTCCAGGCAAATCACTTGGTAACGTGCAAATATGCACTGAAAATGCTCACTAATACATTTATCACAAAACTGTTTTTAAGGTGTTAAATACCCCTTCGTGTTGCTAGAAATGTGTCTCCAAAGAGTGCCAGATTTTGTAGTAAATGTGAATGTTTATGTTTCTTGACAGCTACCTCTGCTTCGTTTCCTAAACTGAAGAGATGAAGTGTTTATCTGATGCAGGTAATCAACCAGAGTAGACTTCACTAGTCTCTTAACAGTTCAATTACATGTGTGTCTACACCTGTTGGGAATATACTAATGAAATGCCATAGTATTAGATTTAAAATATGGCAGTCAGTGCTAACTACACTAACGTAGTAAATGTTATCTTTTAAATGTCTTTTCTCATGGAGAAAGTGGTTTATTTGACATCTGGAGGATTATTTAGCTGTGAACTGTTATTTTTATTATTTTTCAAGTGTTGGTAAAATGGATCAAAACATTATTTCACAATTGTTTTAAATACGTTTTGCTGGCCTGTTGTGTAAATGACGCAAATGGCACCTTTGTCAGTGGAGTAGGTGCAGGTGGCACGCCCAGGTGCTGCAGATGCCAGCACAGCGCCTGACTGGTGGCAGGCATGTGACCATTAGGAGCAGTGCTGGTGCCCACCGTAGGCTGGATGCTGAAAGGCTGTCTGGGAACATGTCTTGTCATGTTAAAACACTCGATTCAGTTTGATTTCATGTACAGTAAAACATCAAAAACTCCTTGCATATCTATGATGTAGGATGGGATTTATGATGAATCATAAAGTTTGTTTTGAAATTTACAGGGAGAATTTCACACGCTAACAGTATTTATGTCTGTTTTATGGACATTTGGTCACACTGCTATTGTTGCAGTTTTGAGAGGATGACCTTGTTTTACATTTTTTTTTATTTACAGACAATGTGGCAGCAAAAGAATCTCCGATTTCCAAAGAGCACATTTCTTTATTTCTGCATGAAGGATTCTTGTACCAGACATTCATTCATTCAAATTGATTGTGATTGTCTGAAGTTAAAATGTCCTTTAACTGAACTTTAGTTTGACTTTACAGGAAGTCACAAAAGTTCAGGTCAAGGAGAGTAGTTTTAAACACTTGTCAAATGTCTTTCCTGTATTCTTAAATTTCCCTGCAGTTAATGTTTAGTTTGCAACCCCTAATTAACTAATTTGTTGTTCACAAAAGATTTGCACTGTACAAGAATTAGCTGCAAAATATAAGAGGTGCAGATAAGGTCTTACACCATCTATCCACAGCGAGCCTCTGGGTATGTACACAGTTTTGGTAAGAGGAATGGCAGGCAAGACTCAGTTAGCTATTTCAGCTTAAAATATCCAGAAACAACAGAAGAATTTGAACACTTTCAACCTTGTATTCATATCTGGTTACATTTCAAAAGTCTTATTATTTGGATGTGTTTTGACATTAGGAAATCTTTCTCTTATTTACCAACAATTCATATCACATGTCATTTCCTTGACTTCAAAGAAATGAAATGGCAGAATCATGATGGAATTTTATCGGACTCAGTTTTGAATAGAAGCAGCAGCTGTTATTTGACAGGTGTGGGTGTGACCTCACTGACTGTAGCACTTTATAGAGCTGCCCCTCAACAGAAAGACAAATGGCTTTTTCAAAACTTGTGTAAAATTTTTCAGTATCAAAAAAGACAAAAGGTTGCACGTATCTCTTATTTAACAGTAAGTTAAATAAGTCTGCTCAGTAAGTTACATGCTACCCCAACATGTATAA
>JABJVR010000087.1:841594-855524 GCA_025773905.1 Chitala chitala
AAGGGTGTAGAGGTGAAATGTGACTGTAGTGAAGGGTGTACGTAAGGGTGTAGAGGTGAAATGTGACTGTAGTGAAGGGTGTAGAGGTGAAATGTGACTGTAGTGAAGGGTGTAGAGGTGAAATGTGACTGTAGTGAAGGGTGTACGTAAGGGTGTAGAGATGTCACACCCCAGCATCGTTGTCACCCTGCTCTTCAAAGCACACCAAAGGGACACAGTAAGGCAGGACTATGCACCCTGACTGCAACAGGGAATAAAAACACCAAATGAAAGAGATGCCGAAATAAAGATGTTGAAATTCAGGTTGTTTAGTGGTATACTCCCTTACTGCTCATTGCACATTTTTAAAATTTCTTAAACAATTTCAGTTTATTCATCATTTTTTTTTTTTTAGATTCACGATAGAATGGTCTGTAATGCAGGAAGGTGTTGCACTATGTTGTGCAATGTGAGTGTACGATATTTCCGCATAAGTGCTCTGATCTTAGTGTCCAAGCAGTGTGTTGCTGTTGTTGTGTTATATAATACTTGATAGTATGTGGCATAGTCATTGAATTAGTAGGTAGCCAAAATATTTGTCATGAGAGTTTTTGGAGCTTGTCTCCAGAGATGTTTTGCATTTGAGTGAGTTATTGGAAGGAGTGGTTTCAGGGTACATATCTGAATAGAAGTATATTTACAGTCTAGGTTGCTCAGGTATCAGAATCTCCCTGATAGTCTCACGGGGATGTGGGGGAAGTTCAGCGTTCCATGTTTGTCTCACCTAGCTAACACGTTAGCTTGACTCTACAGCATTAACCTTTTCAAAGGCCATCATGGGGTAGGTTTCCATACACTGACCTTTTGTTTATGCTCCACTGTTTTCTTGCAGAGCGAGCGTGAGCAGAAGGGAGAGTCGTACTGGTACTCTGTAACAGCATCCTTGGTCACCAGGATAGTGGAGAACATTGAGGTGAGCTTCAGTCTTAAACGGGAGCGCATGTCCTGTGAAGGGCTGTGCTGTGGTCTGCCGTTCCCCGGATATGTTCCAGGAATTTTGTCGCTATGCTGCGTTAGTCATGTCAGATGCTAAATAAGTAAATTTTGAAAGTAGTAATGTTTATGGATGTAACACTGAAAATGTTTCACACTGTCAACAGTCACGTTCTCTTCTCCGTCGTGTAATTTAATTATTCTCTAGAGTCTTTCGAATCGTTGTTCACACTTTGCTTGTATTTCTCCAGCTGAAGATCCAGGGTGTTCACCTGCGTTTTGAGGATGACTTCTCCAGCCCTTCAAAACCATTCTCCTTTGGTGTGTGCATCAAGAGTGTGTCAGCGCAGAACACCTCTAAAGAGCCAGTGAGTTTCCACCGCAAGGCTGCTGGCCTTTCCTGAAAAAGCTCAGCAGAGCGTTTGCTGTCGGTCAAGATCAGGATCTTCTCCTCACCCACAGGCACAGAAGCTTCTGCGACAGAAGCAGTTGGAGATCGAGGAGTTCTGTGTGTACTGGGACACAGAGAGTTGCATGCTGGGAGATCTTCCCACAGCAGAGATCCAGGTATGACATCTAGACACATTGCATTAATAGGTGTTGTACCGCGGGCCAGTTACACACAAGCAGTAATACATGCAAGGAAGAAAGCAGGCCGCTTACATAACTGGTTTTCTAACATGCGGAAAAATATACGTGATAGAATCAAAATGTTTATTTTCACAAATTACAGTACGTTCTACAGAGACTCCTCAACTACGAGTTGCATTCTGAGAGGCCATTAGTAACGTGAATTGTTCGTAAGTTCGTAATGTGTATGAACACTTTACATGTGGTCCTACCAAACATTCCTACAGCGTGTTAGTTATATAATAAAGTTGTATTAAAACATAAAAAGTTTGTTGTCTTATCCTAAAAACACAAAAACAACAAAAAAGCATGAATTATGTTAATAAATTGTAGTAATAATAATAATAGTAGTTATATTATTATTATAATATAATTGTTCCATAAAACCAAACTCACCAAACCAACTGCCCCTTTTAGGAAGGCGATTCCAGCCCACACCCACAATTCATAGGGGGACACCAGACAATTTTGTGATGTTTTATGAAGGTCTGGTTTTTTTTTTTTTTTTTTTTTTTTTTTAGATATTCCTCATACATATTTTACTTCACACTCCTGCTTTGTTTGTTGTATGTCATGTTGATTTCTTTATGCTGGGCACTCAGTCAGCCTTGGGCCCCCAGAGGTTTTTTTTCTCCACACTGTGGAGTTTTTGGATCCTCTTCTTCACTGTTGACTGGCTGTAGTTGTATTTAATCCTCCTGCTGTTATTCTGTAACTTGCAATTTCTTCTGTAAAGTGCTTTGAGGCACATCATTGTAAAAAGCGCTATATAAAAATAAACTCAATTCAATTCAATTTATGCCCCGTGCTGCATAGGAGGTCATGACGCGGAGCATGCAGAGCGAGTCTCACCAGTACATCTTCGAGCCCGTGTGCGCATCCGTGTTGCTGCGCAGGAACGCCTGTAAGGAGCCGCTGCGATCACGCCACTCGGCGCGCATCGAGGCCCAGGTGCAGCTAGAGTCTGTGTCGCTGCGTCTCTCGCAGGTACGCACTGTGCACCGCACCTGGCAGTGGAATATCTGTGTTCAGTTTTTGTATAGATCACCTCCTGTGTCCTCTCAGGTGCAGTACCAGCAGATCATGGTGTTCCTCAAAGAGCTTGACCGCCGTGAGCGGGAACTCCAGGTCCGCAAGTGGAGACCCAGTGTGCCCGTAGCAGGAAAGTGAGTGTCGCCCACTGTGTTCTCGCCTCTGGTTTTCCTAATGAGTGTGTGTTTGTGTTTTTAACGTCTCTATGTGACCATGCAGCTGCCAGCTGTGGTGGAAGTTTGCCGTGGATGCCAGCTTGAGTGCGTTTCGAGATCAGCAGCGGCGGAGGAACTGGGCGTTTGCCCTAGAGCGGGCGAGAGATGCACGGCTGTACGTCTCCTTATACACAGACAAGCTGAAGGGTGTACTGCTCACACCCGAGGAGGAGGTAGGACCTTCAGCACTTCTACTCCTTGTTTTAAGGGGGTGCAGTACATATAGATGTCTTTAGGGGGCATATCTATCTTCGTGATAGAAATCAGAAAGCCTTTGTCCAGCTGTGTTTGAAACCTTTTCCGTGGCTGTGGTGAAAATCCACTTTGTCTTTAACGTGGAGGTGCTGTGCTGTTGTATGCTGTCACAAAGTCATTATCAAACTAAGAATTACCCTGCCGGGTGTACAACCGTGCCAGTGAAACACATTTCCTGTGTGAATACAGTGTTACTTTGAGGAAGCGGGCCTCATGACATGCACGTTTCTGTGTGCCACAGAGTGATCTGGAGCGAGTGGAGGTCGAGCAGAGTCTGGAGGAGCTTCAGTGTCTCAGGGAAGTGGTCTACAGCCGCTTTCGCAAGCAGGAGGAGATCGCAGAGGCAAGGCTCATTTAATTGTCTGAGTGGGAGGTGATGCAGGCCAGGAACCACTGGCTGTCATGAGTCTACATGTGGGAAATTTTATTATTGTGCATAATGGGCACTTTTCACTGCACCGTGTACCGAATGTTTGGTACCACAAAAAAGCACCAAAGTCAGTAGTACAGCTTGTGTTTGTTTTGCACTGGCATCAAAACCTACTACTGGAGCAGAATGATTTCATCTGTGACTGGTCAAAAGTGACATTTAAAATGAAAATAAATGTTCTGCCCTTAATAAACCTTTTTTCAGCAGACAATGAAAATCAACACCATCTAAAAAGTGTAACGAGTGGAGGTCGAAAATCAACACCATCTAAAAAGTGTAGCGAGTGGAGGTCGAGCAGAGTCTGGAGCGGAATGATTTCATCTGTGACTGGTCAAAAGTGACATTTAAAATGAAAGTAAATGTTCTGCCCTTAATAAACCTTTTTTCAGCAGACAATGAAAATCAACACCATCTAAAAAGTGCTGAGACAAAATGCAGCGTGTCATTGACTTTATTGGATGTTATTTAGTAAAACTGTGACATAAAAATGCATCTGTTACACTTAAAGCAATAAATCTTAATGATGTTTAATTACCTCTTTTCATAAGGTGAATATGATTAGAAATGCCTCTGATTTTAAAACATGTAATCACAAATGGCTCAAATTTAAAATAAGTTGCACCTCTATTAATAAACCTTAAGACCACTCAATATTATGTTATTAATTATGCTACTTATACCAGATGACAGTTAAAGCTTGAGTTTTTTTTATTTGTTCACAAAATCCATTTGTTATTATTATTGTAGTTTTCTGGGTTTGTAACTATGCTTTCTCAAGATGGTGGTTGTATTTTGTGTTTGCGAGACGTTTTTTGTATAACCTGAGGGCAGTGGAAGAAGGTAAATACCGTTTTTTGTTTTTTGTGTCAGTATTTCAGTACCTGGTGCAGTGGAAATACACCTCATGTCTGTACCGAAGGCTTTTGCTCTCTACATAAGTCCACAAAAATTCAGTGGGTTGTCAGCTTTTAGTTTTTGCTACATTTGTAACTGTAAAGTACAGGTGGGGCCAGTAAACGTCTGTACATTATTTGTGCAAGATCAGAGGTTTCTCATTTCAGCTGTTTTTGCTGCTAATGTGAGCATGGTGGGTATTCAGCCTGCATGAGGCTTGGAGATTGAACACGACCTTGCTGTGACCTGACACGATGCGTTTACTGTGTGCGTCAGAGTGTCCGAGAGACCGTCTCAGATCCCGCTGCCCGCTCTGCCTCTGGCTCCCTCCCGAAGAGCGCCAGCACGGGCATGCTTCAGTACCTGCAGTCCTGGTTCCCGGGCTGGGGGGGCTGGTACAGTGACTCCGCCCAAAGTCCAGAGAGTGGCGCAGATGGGCAGGCAGTGTCCACAAGCGAGCTTCTGTCAGGCCAGGACACATGGGATATGCTGGGTGAGACCTGGGTGTGGAGATGGGAGGCAACGTGAGCGCTAAGTGCTAAGCACACTTAGCTCTGGGAATATTTATAAACTGCTGTGTATGTTCTGGTCCATGTCTGACAGAGATGAGGTCTGTCACTCTCTTACAGCCAACGCTGAGGATCTTTTTGATCCACTGGAGGACTCCCAAGCTCTCAACACCTTTACAAGGAGGGACCACCTCTTTGCTCGGCTCAACTTTTTGCTGGAGAGGGGTGCCATCACTCTTCTGCACCAGGAGGAGAAAGGATCCACTCCCCATACAGGTGTCCTGCAGGATGAGAGCAGCTCCAAGCCTTGTGAACGTGGTGTCATTCAGCTGGAGCTGTCAGGTGCCTGGATTTTGTATGATGATGATGCATTCAGAGCATAACCTTCGGTGATGTGTGTGGAAAGTGCAGGACAGCTAACACATTGTGTTTCAGGGGTCCAGATTGGGGTGGAGTCCCTGCCTCGCTCAGATTCTTCCCTGCTCTCCCTGAAGCTCGGTGGTCTCTTTCTGAGGGACCTCACCACACAGAGCTCTGTCTTTCCTGTGCTCGTTTCCCCAAAACTGGTCAGTGTGTCTTTCCTTCACACTTATTCACATCTAACAGTTGACATTGAATTTACAATGATATAATAAGTAACATTTTTTCTATAGTTTTCTCATTTAGCATTTTAAAATGTGTTACTCATTTATCTCTACAAGGATAAGGTAGCTATGGCTATCAACCAACTGTACAGCCAAACCAGTGGCTCCGAGACGGCCAGCTCTGGTAGGTCTTCTCCCTGTTTTAGGTAAAGTATTGTCATGTGGAGCTTAACGGCTTTCTTTGTGTTCATGAGCTGTAACTTTGAGTTGTACATGGAGGAAAGTGGTTTTTAATTATTATTGTGTAATATTAGTTCAGTTAAGTCAGTTCATCCCTCTCCTTAAGGAAAGAACTGGAATCCGTGTAGTATTTAGATGTGTGGATGCGTATGTAATGTGTAATGTGTGTTTGATCTGAAGGGTTTATGCATGTTCTTGTATTTGTGCTCATAAACATTACACAATTCTTTGTGTTTCATAACTCAGTCCTCAGCCAGGCGTCCATGTCGCCCGTCTTTGAGATGATCTACGAGCGAAATCCTGCCAGAGTCAATTTCGAGCGACGGCTCGAGGTCAACACCAGCCCTCTGAACATCATTTACAATCTGCAGGCTATCAAGAAAGTTGCCGACTTCTTCTACAAGGGCCGAGTCCATACCTCGGGTATGTATGCTTTTTCATATACATTTGAAAAGCTGGAATGTAAATTCACTTCTGTAATGGTGATTTGGTGGCTCAATGGGTCGAACATCAGGCTGGGATGCAGAAGTCTCCTGGCTCAAATCCCAGCCTAGCCACCAGGTGTGACCTTGAGCAAAACACCCAGCGCCAGCTCATTACAACATGTATGTGAAATGTTATAAGGCACTTTGGATAAAAGCGTCTGCTAAATGAAGAAATGTAACGATGTAAATGTAATGTAACAATGTAATGGGTGATTGTGTGATTATTTAAATTTTTTTTTTTTTTTTTTTTTTTTTACTGTTAGGCTTTGGTTACCAGTCAGAGTTGGAGCTAAGGGTTGCAGAAGCTGCTAGGAGACAGTACAACAAGCTGAAGATGCAAACCAAAGCTGAAATCCGGCAAACTATTGACCAGCTGCTAGTGGGGGAGTTCATTGTAAGGTTGCTAATGATAAACGCTGGACTTTGAAAGCATTATTTACCTATGTGCCATGTAAATATGTATCTTAGTTCTTCATATTAGTCTATAATTACTGCCACTTCTCTTGACAGGAGAACAGCAAACGTTGGACAGTGAAGCTGGACATCTGCGCTCCTCAGGTGATCTTCCCAGATGATTTTCAGTCTGAAGACCCCATGCTGGTCGTTGTGGATTTAGGACGCATTTTGCTCACTAATTCACAAGGTATTGTGCAAAACGTTTTTATGCCACTTGTCATGAGTTCCTTTTGTAACAGTTACTTACACCTACACATATACATGTTTATATAATTTTTTTTTATTTTTGGTTTTTTCTCTGAAGAAGATCAGAAAATTAAGACAAAAACACCTCAGTCAGAAGATGATGACCTTAGTGATGATGAGTACCAGACTCCTCTTGCCACACCCCCTGAGTCCCCATGTCCCGAGCCAGATGTGGACCTTAGAGACCCTGGGAGAAGCCCAGAACGTCCTAGCTTGAAGCTAGAGGGTGCAGGCTTGTATAGTCGGAAGCTGTATGAAAAGTACTCCCTGTCCTTCAATGATCTGCAGATCATGGTTGGCCGGTATAAGGACAATTGGAAGCACCTCCAGGAGAGTGAGGTGGGACCAACTCATGTTGTGGAGAAGTTCAATGTTCTGCTGCAGCTGGAGCAGAGATTGTGCTATACGTCTGATCCTCAGCTTCCCGGAGCTGTTCTCTCAGGAACCCTGCCTGAACTCAAGGTGCACTTGAACCTAGACAAGATGACAGCTCTCAGGTGCTGCTTAGCCCGCCTAAGTGGCACGGGGCAAGACGATGCGGGTGGAAAAAGCAGCGAGAGCGGCAGAAGTCCCGAACCCATAACGCTGCGACATGAAAAAATATTCCAAAGGGAGGACAGCCAGTGGAAGCTGCAGGGGTCTGCCAGAAATCTCACTCAGAGTGTGACGACACTGGAGCAGCACACAAGAGAGGTCCTGGTGGAGTCAAGGCTCCTTCTTGCAGAGTTTAACATTAACTACATGCAGCTTGGGGTTGAAAGCGGTGGGCGTTATATATCGGTACTTAAGGTGTTTGGAACAAACGCCCATTTTGTGAAGCGTCCATATGATGCGGAGGTTTCCCTGACTGTCCATGGACTACTTCTGGTAGACACACTGCAGACGTATGGTTCTGACTTCGATCTCCTGGTTGCCTCTCACAAGCATCTCAGCTTTGATGTGCCTACAGGCAGCCTTAGGGAGAGTCAGCCTTCCTCTCCTGTTTCCCTTGACAAAAACCCAACACCAACTGAATTGTCAGATCCTCATTGCAAGTCAGCAACAGCAGTAGAGTTTGACGAAATGTCTGATTTTTGTTCGTTCCTGAAAGACCAGGAGGCTCTCATAAAAGTAGAGTACCAGTTTGTCAGTTCAGACTGTCCATCAATGAACCTTGACAGCTCCCTCCAAGTGGCCACTATGCAAGTCAACAACCTGGACATCATTTTGAACCCAGAGACTGTAGTGGAACTTCTTAAGTTCATCCAAAGTTCTTTCCCTAAAGAAGAAAGCTCCTGTACTCCCACTCCTCAACACTTAGATCTAGAACGTGGTGCAGAGACCTCCAATGAGATATATCAGTCAACATATGACCAGAACACAGAGGTCACTGTGGAAATACACCGTTTGAACATGTTGCTTTTGCGCACTGTTACCACTGGTACTGTGCTGGGTGGAGAGAAGAAAGGCATGAAAATTGCCACTGCCAGTATAAATGGTACCAAAGTGAACGTTTCCATGGGCAGCCGTCTGGACGTCAACGGGTCCCTCGGATCCATCCAGTTGGTGGACTTGACTTCCGAAGGGGGTAAAGGGCAGTTTGTGGTCAGCATTGGGAATGCAGAAGACCTTCAACAGGGAGGGGAGATGACCTTTTTCTCCAGCAGTGGAGGGGTACCGTTGGATGCGCTTAGTTTTCAGCTTTTGGAGAAATCTAAGGGAGAGTGCTCCTTGCAGCTCCAGATGGCGTCTTTGCACTACAACCATTCTGCTAAGTTCCTGAAAGAGCTCAGCCTTTCTGCTAATGAGGTGGAAGACAACTTCCGTGCCATGTTGAAAACGGCTGCCACCAAAGTGTCAGTCGTGCTTGCTACTAAGACTGCAGAGTACAGCGGCATGGTGTCACTTTTTGAGACACCATCCAGAAGGCACAGAACACAGAGTCAATGTAATTGGACATGCGGGTTTGAAGATGACAAAGATCTTGAGATTCCATCTGAGGAACCAAGCCTGGATTCCTTTGTGGTCAAGCTCAATTTAAATATTAGCATAGATTCTCCTGTTGTGTCTATCCCGCGGAAGCCAGGGCACCCGGAACTTCTAGTCGGACACTTGGGAAGTATAACCATTCGGAATTTTGTGACTGAGCAGGAAAGCACAGCGAATGAGAAATTGCAGGTTGAGGTCAAAGACATTTGTTTGTATTCTGTCAACACCAGCCACCTGGTCCTCCGCAAAGCCGCCCGCACTGACAGTGGATCTGCCTCCAGCTTTTCACCCACCCACAATGAAAGTGCTAATCAGGAGGAGACACAGTTCACACGCCATGACTTCTTTGAGTCTCTGAACCGTGGGAAAGGTGAGACTATTCTATTGATTATTTCAGTACATTAAAGAAACTGTTAAAAACAGGATACTTTGGGGTAGCATTTTGTGTAGAGTGGAGTCCACTTAAGCAAATTATCCACTTATCAGGAGTCCACTTATGGAGCATATTTAAGTTAAGTAGATTTACCCATTTGTGCCGTCCATTTCCTGGATAAAAATTTTTAGACCTGTTTCACAGATTTTAATAGTATGATGACATCAAATAATTGGATACACAAATTGTTAGTCACTAGACACAATTTAACATGACTTGATAATTGGCAGAATATTTAGTGTTTGCGGTGGCCATTAACATGACAAACATCCCAATTTGACAAATTTAAGAAATTTTAATCGATTGTCAGAAAAACTTAAAACGAAAAGGAGCTGCCATGTGGAGCAGCCTCTGTTGGGTAGTTCAGTAAGACATTTGGCTAACATCTATCTGTTAGCATGATAAATGGATATTCTGCATAGCGGGTACTGAGGCTGTCCACTAAGGCAAACTCCACTGTATGTAAATAACTTTCTAGTCCATTAGGTTCCTTAGTAGCCGTTTACAAGTGTGTGTGTGTGTGTGTGTGTGTGTGTGGTTTGTCAGGGTTGTGGTTTGTGGTTTGTCAGGGATGTGGTGTGGGATGTGACCTGAACGTTACTTCTCACTTAACAATCGTTTATGTTTTCTTGTGTACCAGCCTTTCACATCCTTAAGAACACCAGTATCCTCTTCTCCATTGAGAAGATCCCCGTTATTGAAGATGCCCAGTTCTCCTTGATGTCGGATAAGTCCTTCAGGAGTACAGGGCAGCTCAGGATAGAAGGCAGATTTGTCAGTGCTGTACAGGTAAACGTCTACCATGGAATGTTTTAAATTTTATTTGTTTTCTGAAAGTAAATTTGCTGTTATGTTTCATGCTTGCTCTTAAAGCTAGTGAGACCCTGAAGGTCATGTCATTTTCTATAAATAAGGTGTTCTTCACCTTAACTCTTTACTCTTTCTTTCTCCTGAATGCCATTGGAAATATGAGTAGGAGGTGGAGTTTGATGAAATCTATTGATTTAATGTAAATCTGTTATAGGAACAGAACATCATGTACATTGCTTTACGCCATACTCTGCCTGGGGTACACTGCAGACCCCCCAAAACCCTGAAAAGGATAGACGATTGGATAATGGATGGGTAGATTTAACAGAAATCATTTTTGAGTTAGCTATATGAGAATGAAAATTAAACTGGCAGTTGCTGAAGCATTAATAAACTTAAATTTTATATAAAGCAAATGCATACTTAATTTCTTTTTGTGATTGTCTGTTTTGTTATAACGGTACTGTACATCAGCTCCTTGTCCTCTGCTTTGTAAATGAGATTATCGTAACTAGCGTGCGTGAGCTCTTTGTTCTCGGCTTTGTTAATGAGATTATTGTAACTAACGTACATAAACGGTTTTTTGCTCTTGTTTTGTTTTGTCAGGTGTTTCTTGCAAAGCCCATTTATGAGCAGGTTCTACAGACGATGGACAACCTGTCCTTCATCGAAGAGGATCGAGCAACACCCAGTCGACCCCCTACCCCACCACCCCCTACCCCATCCTACACTAAACCGCCCCGGTTTCCAGATCCTCAGGGGGGTCTGTTTGTCCGTGACCCCCCCCTCTCTGGCCTTTCGTACGCCTCCCTGTCCCCCTCCCTCTCCAACTCTGTGCCTCTGCAGACTGCTGTTTCACCGCAGCCCCCGTCCTTCACCCAGGTGAGGGCTACCTTCCGGATCGCGGAGCTGCAGGTGCAGCTGAGTGCTGACCTTAGCCAGGGCTCCCAGGGGCTGGTGAGCCTACGTTTCCAGGATCTGGAGGGGGACTTTTACAAAGACCACCCCCACACTCTGTCAATCGAGCTCACCCTCCGGTCCCTCTTAATGGAAGATCTCCTGGAGCCTAATCCGGACTCCAAGTACAAACACCTTATGGTGTCCCGAGGTGCCCCGAAGCCCTCAACCTTCAGCCGTAAGGAGTATCTGTCGCAGTCTTGCCCGTCCTCCTCCAATGTGCTTTACCCCGACATGCCCCGCTCGCTTCCAGCTCAGATGGAGGAGGCTCAGAATGTCTTCCAGTTCTACCAAAGACACATCAGCACTCCTGCTGGTGGGGGCGCTCAGAAAAGCAAGGATCCTGGCTGCCCAAGCACCCCACCCCCCTCGCCAACCCGCCAAGCCCAGCCCTCCCCTCTGGAGCTGGACTTTGACGACTCCCTGGTCCACATCAACGTCCTCCTGGTGGACAAGAGACACCCCGAATTCAGGAGCCACTATGGAGGTGTTGGGCGCAGCGTGGACGTGGACTTCAACTGCCTGGACGTTCTCATCACGCTGCAGACCTGGGTGGTCATTCTGGACTTCTTTGGTATTGGCTCCACAGCCAACAACCATGCTGTGAAAGTACCTGCGGCCCCCACCCAGCCAATCCCTGGCCACCCCCTTCTCTACCCTGGCCCCGAAGAACCAGGTGATGAGGGCGAAGCAGAAAGGGTCAACATGAGACTAGACCTGAAGGTAGCCATCAGTCTTTGTGCAAAGTCACTGGCTGTGGATGTTAATCATGTTTTTTTTCACCTGATCTTGAGCTCTGCTCCTGTGAGTCACTTTGAGCGTTCCTCTTTCAGGTTCATGCCTTGTCCCTTGTACTCAACAAGAAAACAAATGAACTTGCCAAAGCCAGTGTCTCCAAGCTGATTGCCCATTTGGAGACGATGGGTAAGTACAAAGATGTGGGTACCACACTGAATGTGGTCTTCCTCGCAGGTCGAATGTGGGCTTCATACTGGTGACAGATTGCCAGTAATCTGCTGCACACACATTCAGTTTTAGATGTACAGACATTAGAAATGAATGTTCAGGTGCCCTTCATGGTGAATTTTCTGTTTCAGACGGAGACCTGTCTCTGCAGGGCACTCTGGGAAGTCTGTCACTCAGTGACTTGACCCCTCATGGAGACCTGTACAGGGAGCGCTTTACCACGCGAGGCGGAGAAGCACTCGTTTTCAACATCCACAAGTACTTAGACATGTGCATGCTCACACAGACTGGAGTTTAACAGGGCGAAAAGATGTCATTTTTCTAGTGTTTCCTGGAAACTACGTTTTTGTGCTTTGTAGAAAGGGTTGTGTGAGATACACGTTCAGAGCTCATGTCAGGTGAGTGAGGCTGCCGTTTGCGGTTCTCGCAGGTACGGAGAGGCCGACCCACTCCTGGAGCGTGAGTGTGACGTGAAGGTGTCCCTGAAGATGGCCTCAGTACAGTATGTGCACACACAGCGCTTCCAGGCTGAGGTGGTGGCCTTCATACAGCACTTCACCCAGCTGCAGGACATCCTGGGCAGGCAGAGGGCTGCAGTCGAGGGCCAGGCTGTACGTGGCCTTCTTCTCTTCTCTTCTCTTCTCTTCTCTGTCTTCATTTAGATTCATAGAAAAAGTAGTAAACTGTAAAAACATTAGGGTCTGTTGGGACTAGTAAAACCGCACCAATATTAATAACTATGACTAGTGCTGGACTACTGAGGTAAGCATGGTCGTGTTCTGATCCGAGTCTTGCCAAGTAAGAGGCTCATTCTATTGTGTTGGTGTTGACTCGTTCCCCCTGCCCCGGCCCGCTAGGTGCGGGAGCACCCCCAGCGGGCTGCCCGGGTGCTCCTGGACATCGAGGCGGGAGCCCCGGTGCTCCTCATCCCCGAAAGCTCGCGGTCCCCACGCCTCATCGTGGCCAACCTCGGGCAGCTGCGGGTCACCAACTGCTTCCTACCTGCCGGCGCACGTGGAACATTTTCTCTCAGAGACAAGGTAGAGAAACTTACCATGGTCCGTGCCTTTCTCCCTTCTCTGGTGAGTCTGTCCACACTCTCCCTCTCTGCACGCTCTCACGCTGGTTTTCTGTGCTGACAAACTTGTTCTCGACTTTGATGATAACCTGCTTTTCTGTCATGGCTACAACTGGCTGCTGCCGCATGTATGACTTAATTTTTAGCTATTTTTTTTTTTTTATCTGAAAAATTTTCAGAACTTTTTTCTACAGAGTTTTCAGGCTTTTAGTGTCAATTTTACATGTATCAGTGTATCAAGACTGCCTAGCCGCTGTGATTAGTGGTGTGTGTACCTACATATACCTACATACACCAGTGTGTCAGGATCATTAACAGCTGTGCTTAGCAATATGTATGTTTACATATACCTACATATGCACCAGTGTTTTAGCAGCTGTTTAGCAGCTGTGGTTGGTGGTGTTTATATTTTAGAGCTTCTAAAGCCATGACATAATTTTTTGTAATTTTCCAAGCTGTTTAAAGAAACAGTCAACTCAGTATATGTAAACTGACTCACTGGAATTGTGACATAGATTTCACATATAATCTGTAAAAAATTGTTGGAAAAATTACTTGCATACCAAAACTATAGTTTCAGTGCTTGCAAATTTTTTAAATCCCTGGTAGCCCTTCGGGCAGGCACTCTTCAGATTTTGGTAGCCTGATATGAATTTAAGTAGCCAGAATAAAAAAAGACATTATTTTAAAATATAGAATATTATAAAGGAGACAAAACATCAATCAAAAACATTTTAAAAACACAAATAATCATATAAAATAATCAAATT
>JABJVR010000087.1:855624-875879 GCA_025773905.1 Chitala chitala
GATGTTGAGGGCATAGCATCTCCTTCTTCAGCTTTCTCCTCCTGTGCATCGGTCTCCACTTCTCTGCTCTTTGTTCTTGTTGGGGTGTATGTTCCAGGTGTGTGACAGATCAGTACTGCCGCTCACTATACACAGTTCGCATGATCGCGAATTGAAACTGAAAAGGCGAGCGTGCATTCAAACGCGATTTCAATACCCCACATATTTACCCGACCAAATTAGTGAGGGAATGCAAAAGCGTTGAAATATATTTTTCCTCCCTATAAGATAGCCCGACGGGCTTGGCAGAAATACATTTTGTAGCCTGACTGGATGACACAATAGCCCCGGGACGCCGGGCTGGTGATTTTGCAAGCCCAGAGTTTGTTAACATGAGGAGTGGTTAAAAAAAGTCAGTTTAAATTACTTCAGTGTAAATTTATGTAAACTCCCAATTTCAACTGTACATTATACCATTGCATCAGGACTTTAGCAGCTGGGATTAATGGTGTGCATACTAGTGTATTGGGCCCCTTAGTAGCTGTGTTTTACAATATTTTTGCTTACACACATGTATCAGAAATGCTTAGCAGCTGTTTTTAGAGATGTGTCCACTTACACTCATATTTGTACTAGGTATATATATCGGGACTGTTTAGCGTTTATGGTTAATGATATATATATATATATATATATATATATATATAACTGTGTCCTGACCCTTAGCCCCTGGGAATATTGACACGTGTGCTAGTGTACCAGAACCATTAACGGCTGCCTTAATCTTTACTTGTATACATCATGATTAACGAGCCGATCTGTCTGTTTTGTTTGTGAAAGAATTTGATTTTGCATGCTAACTCCTACAAGGATCCTGCCCACTACAAGGTAGCACAGTTTGGCTTTGAGCTGCGGTGTTTTCTCAGGAAACTCTCTGGCCCTTTTGTCTTTGCTGTGCATGTGTCTCTGTGTGTGCGTCTCTGTGTGTGCGTCTCTGTGTGTGCGTCTCTGTGTGTGCGTCTCTGTGTGTTATATTTGATTTGTTTTGTTACACATACTGCAATTAATCTACTGAACATTATCAGTTAGCGAGAAGAGTGTGTTTTGGGAGTCGTCTTTCGGACTGGCGTATAACACACTGATTCTGAAGTTCAATTTTGCGGCTTCTGACATTATTGAGCAAATCCTGGAATCGGCCTTGAAATCCGACTCTTGTCAGCAGTGGAACATTTGAATGGGAGTGTTAATGCATTAATAATGTGAAGGAAACACAAACATTGATGCTGTCTCGTTTGTGTGTTCCTAATTGTGAATGGGCACAGTGCGCAGGTGTTTCCTGCGTAGTAAGCACCAATGACAGCTTTTCACAGCCCTTCCTCCCACCGTGGTTGCTCTTTCACTCACACCATCTCTGGAGCTATTTTACGGTCTCATTGCTGCTGTGCGGGTGTGTACTGACGTGTCCTGTCTCCTTGGGCGTGGCTAACGGGGTGCCTCTTTCTCAGGATTATGTCAGGACCGCCCCTCGGTCAGCAGGGGACACTCCGTCAGGACGGGTGGAAATGGCGCCATCTAGGATCTTGAGCTCTGACCTGACCCTGGGCCGACCACAGCCCGCTGTGGGCAGGGTGCCGGAGGTGGATATGCTCCTCAGTCCTGGTAAGCTGCTAAACCTGACCGCTTCTGTAGGACCCTCAAAGACATCAGGCTGTCCCCACATGTGGGACCAGACCATGACATTCCCAGTTTCAGGGACCTGCATGGCACCCTTCAGGCACCGTAGCCCTCACATAGCCATGGATTCACACTCCCTGGTCTAAATGTTAGGTTCCCCCTGGAAAAGATTTTATTTAATCAGTTGTTAGACACCTTGTGCTCATTAATAATTCTAATGTAATTCTTGCAGTATTGAGGCCACATAATTAATTCAGTTCATTAAGTATTAATTGTTTGCTACTTGCATTTCTGCCAGTGGAAGGAAAAGAATGTTAGTGCTAGAGAAAATTGTAAACATAAAAACAGAGATGCCCAGAGATGTCGCAAGAAAATCAATTAAACAGGGCAAAGTATAGTTGGGCTATTTAGTGAAATCAGATAAAGTTTGGACCTTTAAACATACCACTTTCACATTATGAGTTCAAGCACGCTACCTTGTGTTGGTCTTGCATGAATTCTGTATCTGTGTCACTTTCTCTGTCTCTCTCTCTCTTTTTGTCACTTTCTGGCTGTCTGTCTCTCGCTTTCTGTGTCACTCTCTGGCTGTCTGCCTTTCGCTTTCTGTGTCACTCTCTGGCTGTCTGCCTTTCGCTTTCTGTGTCACTGGTTGTCTGTCTCTCTCTTTCTGTGTCACTCTGTCTGTCTGTCTGTCTGTCTGTCTCTCTCTCTCTCTCTCTCTCTCTCTCTCTCTCTCTCTCTCTCTCTCTCTCTCTCTCTCTCTGCGTCATTCTCTCTCACTGTCTCTGTCTGTGTCACTGTCTTTGGTTGTCTTCGCCATCTTTCTGTCAGTGTCCCTCTGTGTTTCTCTGTGTCTCAGTTTCTGAAATTAGGGAAATGTGCCATTAACAAAATTCCTGACTGATTGAGTTGTAGATCCCTGTTTGTTTAGCAGAGACTTTAATCTTGCATACTGAGAACTGGTCATTTTCTTAGGCCTGACATGCCATATCATGCCCTGATCCTTGTGCTCTTCCTGCCCATCCTAGAGGAACACATATGCCTCCTGGACTGCATCTCTCTGGACCTGCAGGAGATGGACATCTTTGCAGCAGAGCGGCTGCCCTGTGACTCCTGGGACAGCAACAGGAAGCAGCAGGACACAGACCTGCTCTTTCCATCCTATTTGGTGCGGCGCACAGGCGGAAGCCTGCTGAAGGAGAGGTGTCGGCTGAGCTTGAAGGTGGAGAGGAACCTGGACAGGTGAGCGTGTTAGGCTGATCAGGTGATCGCATGGGTCTGCTGTGACCACCCTGGGATGTTGAGGAAACGCCCATGTGGGTCTTAAATAAAGACTCATCTGTGTGACGGAGGCTGGGCTGACAATGTGTTTTACCGTTCTATATGACCGCTGAGTCATGGACATGTTCAATACACCACTCCTGTTTTTATTTTCCCTTCTTTACTGTTTCCAAGAGCTTTGGCCATTTCCTCTTTAGCTTAGTCTCCTGATTAAAGAGAAGATGACAGTTTGTCCGGACCTTGAGGTGTCAGTCTGTACATTACAGCAGGGCTTGTGACTGACTGTCATGGCCTTTGTGTCGCTGTGTAGGGAGCTGTGCCACTCAGTACCGGACATGACCATCCATGGGAGCCTGTCCTCTGTGCACTGCTCACTGGATCTGGACCGGTACCGACTGATCAGAGGGCTGGAAGAAAACCTGGGCGAGCCAGTGGAGGAGTTTCTCAGGCCATATAATCTGCAAGACCCCAGCTCTTACGTACGACAAAAAAATGTTTTGGCTTTTTGCACAAGCAGACAAGGAAATTTCTGACAGATATTACAGATGCAGAAAGGCAAAACGGCTCCGTAACTAAAAAGGCTGTTGTAGGTGTGCAAGAACATAGTTAACAATAAGCAGGACGAGGTTAGAACTGTTTTTTTTTCCTCTTTGCAGTAAGAAGAAAAAATAAGCTATTAGTTAATTTCCACCATTACAAACCACTTCACAGCATTGCTGGAAACGTGGTTTATCACGTTGCAGGTGTTTTTTATTCCTTTGGGGTGGCTGCCGTGTTTCCCCCACACTTTGTCTGCTGGTTCAGTAATGAACCTGACAACTTTAAGTGGTTCTTACAAGCCTGATGAAGGTGTGTGTCACCACTGTTCACAGACGGTTCTGAGCGGCGAGGTCTACACCAGGCTGTCATTCCTCGTGGACATGATGGATGTGAGCTTGGAGTTACTCG
Source organism: Chitala chitala (assembly GCA_025773905.1). Classification (NCBI taxonomy): domain Eukaryota; kingdom Metazoa; phylum Chordata; class Actinopteri; order Osteoglossiformes; family Notopteridae; genus Chitala; species Chitala chitala. Next base: position 859,507 of record JABJVR010000087.1, read on the forward strand.
ACACCTCTGTGACAGGCACACACACGGGCGCCCTGGCCAGGTGACTCATTCTGTCCCCAGAAAGCCGCTTGCATAATGAAACCTAAAACTGTCCTCACACTCCTTCCTGGTTTATATTGTGGAGGATGGCAGTGTGGCATGTACCTTAGGCTTTCCACACACTACCCACGTTTTCTTTTGTCTTGAAGTTGGACACTGTCCGCTTAACCAAAGAGCGTAGGTTACGTAGCACATGCATGCATGTACACATGTGACAGGTTCAGCCCTGCTGGTGCTCACACACACACACACACACACACACACACACACACACACACACACACACACACACACACTACCTGACAGCAGAATCAGCCTCACCTGTGCGGCTTATGTGCGTCTCTGCTACACTCCTGTAATGTGCTTCCCTCAAACTCATTTTGCCAACTGCAGGTTCGACTTCAGAAAGTCCAAATTTCTGTTTGAAAGCTTCTCCAATGGGTCCAAGTCTGTGAACCTGGTGTCCCACTCCATGCTGGCATACGATACGCGCTACAGCGAGCCTGGTGGGGAGCCAGTGGGGGTGGCAGGCGCAGGGAAGAGTAACGTGTTTAGCTGTATTCTGCAGCCTTCCCGTACCGGAACCAACCGGGCTTCTCTGCAGCTGGAGTTGCACTACCGGTATGTCAGGACCACCTGGGTACAGACTGTCGGACCTGCAGGGGTTGTAGAACAGGGCTCACATTCACGGTCCAGGCCAGTTTGGAGGCTGAACCTCATCGATGTCCAGCTGTAAATTAGCATGCCAGTGGGTGTGTAGTGGTTTGCTCAAGATTTTTTGTGTTGCTGTAGTTACATATGAGTTTATATGGTCTTTCCTTAATATTCACTTGGGTGTTTTCCACACTCAGTATTATTATTATGTTTTCCACACTCAGTATTATTATTATGTTTTCCACACTCAGTGTGTATTATTACTCAGGTGTTTATATCGCAGGTATTTACTCTTTATTTGTTTCTAAGCAGTGAGCCCTGATTTCTGGTGTTCTTAAGCACCTCAGATAAGAGCACAGTTAAAATTAATGATTTAAATTATACAAATAAAATGGAGTGTCCATTTTCAGAAGTTGATTTGTGTTGACCTTTGTCAACCTTCTGTCTCTCTCCTCTGGCCCCGCCTCGCTCCTCTGGCCCCTATCTGCTGGTGCAGATCTACACGGGACTCCTCCAGTTTCACCGTTGTGCTCAACAACCTGCGCGTGTTTGTCATCTTCGACTGGCTGCAGCTAGTGCAGGACTTCCTGCGGATCCCAGCAGAGGAGGGAGCGGCACCCCCCCGGCAGCGCTGGCCCAGCAGTGGAAGTGACCCGGGTGTCCCCAGTGTTGTAATGCCGAAGACCGTCAAGACTGGCGTGGTGACAAAGCGGTCCACCGTGCCTGTCATTCAAGAGCGCTACCTGGAGGTCAAGGTCAATGTTACAGGTGAGGCTTCAGGTGACACGGATGTTAAGGGAACCTTTCCTTTTCAGCATAGTGCTGCTCTTCCCTGTTTTTGAAAGTCATGCCAATTGTTATGGCACTTCATGTAGGTAGGAGGGAGTTAAACCCTCACTCATTCCAAACTCCATTGCTGTGAAAGTGTGTTGCAGACCAAAGATGCAGAAGGACACAGTGTTAACAGAAATACACATTGTTAACAGAAATACACAGTGTTAACAGAAATACAGAAATACACAGCGTTTACAGAAATACACAGCGTTAACAGAAATACAAAGCAGCTGATCGTTGGATGTTATTTGTGTTACACTGCGATGTTTCTGTGTCACTCTGGACGTGTTTTCATATGTGTCCAGTTCACTTCTGGTCCAGCCCAGCCTTTTGAAGCCACGTGGGTGTTAGTAAACAGGTGTATTAGGAGTTTAGCAGACAGCTGCATTGTTTAGCTGCGTGTTGGACCTTTTGGCTTCGCAGGGACGGAGTTTGTGGTGGTGGAGGATTGCTCCTGCCAGGACACCAATGCCATCATCCTCAAGGGCACCACAGTGCTCACCTACAAACCACGCCTCTTGGACCGGCCTTTCTCTGGCAGCCTGGCAGGCGTTGAGGTGGGCACATATCACCCGAAAGTGTTTAAAAGCTCGGAAGCTTCATAAATGAGACCTTTAATCATTTTTAAACGCTTCCTTAGTTGCTGTGTTCATGACTTGGATGTCCCCCCCATTCTGCGTGCTCATGCCACTGCATGGCTCTGAACTGCATAGCACAGCATGTAACAGCGGAAGGAGAGGGTTGGTTTTAATCAGTCACGCGTGACCTCGCCCAGGTGTTCTCCTGTCGGCTCGGCAGTGAGCAGGAGACGGCTTTGTCCATCATCGACCCTGTCAACGTTCAGGTGGAGCTCTGTGGAAGCCCCACCTACCAGAGCAGCTCCGGCCTGCTGGACGCGTTCAGCACAGAGGACTTCCCTCCTCTGCTGGAGGTAGGCAGGAGTTCGGGCATCGTGTTTAGAGACCACAACCCAACCTGAAGTGTTCAGCTGTTCCTGCTGAGTGCTGCTCAGTCATGTTATTTTCTCTATACTCTGTCCAGATTCAGTTCCCTGCCCTGGACATTCGTCTCTCCTACAACGATGTTCAACTCTTCCTGGCCATCGCCAAGTCCATCCCCACGTCCGGTTCAGCACGCTCCGTCGGCCCCACCAGGTCCAGTGAGCTGGGTCCGTCTGCACCCGGAGCAGACCCTCCCACCAGCCAGAAAGACCTGTTCAGACAGAAGACACAGGCCTTGCTGGGTACAACTTGCCCATATTATCATGTGAAAAACCAAACATCTTCATCTGTGTCTAAAATGTCTAAAGACAGCTTGCACACATTCATTTTGCACCATTCGAGTAATGATAAATTATGAACATGATTTTTTAATAGTAACATTCAGTAATGAATATTTGAAACCCCCTGTTCAGGAAGCAGAAGTATGGTTATCATCAAAGCTAACAATTTCATCTAATCTCATGTCTTTCAGAGGGCCAGCTGAACCGTTTGCAGGATCTCGGCTTTAGAAAGGACGACTGTCGCAAGGCGCTGATCCTGTGTAAAGGTGTGAGGGCTTCAAAGGCGACAGTGATGTTCTGTGTACACACCCCAGGGGTTCTGCTTTGGAACACAGAACCTTGAGGCCTGCTGTGTTCTGATTGAACAGGGCAACTGGACCAGGCTGCAACGTGGCTGCTGGAGAATGCTGAGGTGATGACCTCATCGGCGGTGGGCGGGGCCGACTCTGCTAGCCACTCCTCGCTGCCCCTTTCTGGGGTGGAGGTGAAGGCTGACAGTGTGTGCGTGTGCTTCATCGATGACTGTCTGGACTGTGATGTCCCTCTGGCTGAGCTGACATTGTCACGTGAGTGAGCTGCTTCTTCCCCTGGCTCCAGCCTTGTCTTAAAGGTTAAATGCAATCTGCCATGTGTGTATGTAGTATTTATACCCTGTACTAACCCTGAATGTCCAGCTGTAAAAGTGTGTAAGACCTGCCAGGTACTGTAAGTGTGCCGTGTGCTTGGTTATGGCTGTTCACAGCTGTGTGGGGAGGTATTAGGTACTATTGTGACAGGTGTACCCTCCTCTTCCTCAGGACTTTATGTGCTTCAGCGCATCGGCTCCACCCAGGAGGGCAACGCCAGCTTCACGCTCTCCGGGGACTACTACAACCGGGAGCTGTCCGGTGAGGCATTCTCTGTCCGCGAGTTTGTTTGCCTCACATGCTTCCCTGTCTCCTAACGCCCTTTCCCCTTCTAATCTAGGCTGGGAGCCCTTCATCGAACCCTGGCCCTGCTTCCTCACGTGGCAACACCAGGCGGCCGGCCGGCTCCACCCGCCGCGGCTCAAAGTGAGCGTGCGTGCCAAGCAGAGGCTTGATGTGAACGTCACCTCTGTCTTATTGGGTGCGTCTACTGCTCCTGCTGCTCCTGCTCCTCCTGCTGCTGCATCTGGTGCAGCATTTTATGTTGTGTCTGCTCCCACTCCTCTTACTGCTGCTGATACCCAGAGCCTCTGGGTGTCACTGTTCCATGTGCAGTAAATGCACTAACTGCAATGTTTGCAGTGCTTTTGTAGAGTGATTGGGACACTTTGTACCTTTGTAGAGGGATTGGGACACTTTGTACCTTGAACTGCAGGATGCCTCAGAAAGCCACAGAAAGCCTTGGTATGCTGGCGTGATTTTAACGTTGCTCCTCTGTTTCGACCTGCAGAGCAGTACAGGACCACGAAGACCGCATGGCTAGCAGACTACTGCAAGGAGGAGGAAGAGGGGACTACGTCCACCTCCGCCCCAGTGGCCTGGATGGGCTCCTCTGTGGACCCTCCCTCATTTGGTCAGAGTAAGTGTGGAGGAGTCAGTGGGTGGGGTTAGGAGTGGGCGTGTCTGTGCTAAGAACTGCAGCAGCTTGCTTTTTAACTTTACGGCTTAATCAGAAACCAGCACTAATGCTACCAGTCGTTGCAAAGCTGTCTTTATTAACTTGCATGGTTTCCTATCCTCTCTTCTATTAAAGATGGCTGATATACTTTACGCTGCTGCATGTGGATCTTTGTCATTCCGTGTAAATGTCGTACTACGTTGGATGCAGATGGAGTTAGTCTGCCATTTCTTTGACGTGTAAGACACAGTGCACTGGACTTCCCTCTCATGTGGACTCTAAGGAGCGTAGTGCAGGACACCGTAGTGCAGGACAGCACAGTGTGGGGATGTGAAGTGTCCTGGGTGTGACCAGTGTCCCAGACAAACACTCTCCACTTTGTCACCAGCGCTCGGTGAAGCTTGTTGTTCTCATTGGCCACCTCAACAACTTGAAGGCAGCTGAAAGTCTGAAAGGGAACCTTCTGTAGCAGTTCCAGCTGTTTGTTACAGAGCCTGATGGTCCTTATTTTAGTTTAGTGCAATAAGTAAATGAAAACCATCTGGGGAAACATTTCAGCTGAGTGATGTTCCTGGAGTTGTTGCCCGTTGTAGGACCTTGAGCTCTGGCTCTGCTTCTCCTTCCTTGGCTTCTACTCCCCCTGTTTAACCTCCCCCCTTTTTCCCCTTTTTTCTCATCTTTCCCACACCCCCTCTCTCTAATACTGTCTCTCCCTGCTGTCAGGTCTTCCACTTGCCTACCTTAGAACTAGAAGCTCAGCCAGCTTGACTTGTCTTGAGCAGCAGATTCACGCCAGAGGTATACTTTTCAGACTGAGGAGGGCGCCATTTCACTCTTACGCTCTCTATGTCGGAGGCCCACTGGAGCCTCACAGTGCTCATGGAAACTCGCCTTCACTGCCCACTGCCGGTGGGTTTATTTTTGTGCTGCCAGTCCGACTGGTCTTAACTCTTCTCATTGGTTTCTTTTTGTTCCTATTGGTTTCTCCTGGGTTAAACTTGGCTGTGATTGGCAGCACACCATTAATCCTGCCCAGTCTGGGTTTCTTTGAAGCAATTTTCTGCTGTGTTTTGTGTGCTTTCTTGGTGGTGAAAATGTTACTGTGCAGAGTTCACCCACATTAACGTAATACTAAGTACCACATAATCAGCATGTATGCATCGTTCTGTTTTGTTTTGTCAGTCTTTTTTAATCTATTTTTTATCAGCATGACTATTTCAGTATTTTAACAGTAATCTGTTCATTTTTCTCAGTTTCTGTTAGCAACTAGTTAGTGTGTAAAATCGTAATTTTGTTTTTTGTAATTTCTTTATGTGTCTGAGTGCCCCGCTGTGCCCACCTTGTGCGTGTTTGTGGTTTATACACCTGGTCCTCACCGTGGCCCTTGTGCGCCTCTCCTGCCCTGCAGTTGATGTGAAGCTGTCCAAACGGAGGCAGCCCTTCGTCCCCTATGCCCTGCGGAATCACACCGGCTGTACCATGTGGTTTGCTACCCTCACCACTACGCCGACCAGGTACTCTGCTCCATAATCGAACACTGTTATTCTCTGTTCTTAACACAAATTGCTTTCTGTGCAGCATATCTTAATGGTAAGCATACTTTAAGGTGTACACTGTTTAAATATATTGACCTGGGGACTGGTCTGTGTTTAAAAAATAGGCTATTTTTAATGAAATGCAGCTTAGTGCTTACCACTGTAGCACTGATGTTATCCTGTAATCTTTTGCCCACAGGGTGGCGCTGTCCCACAGTGGAAGTATTGACTCCATTTCAGATGCTCATGGGCCAGGTATTGATGACACCCACAACGTCAGCCAGTGGCGAGAAGTGCTTCCTGGGGAGGAAATTCCGTTTGAGTTTGAGGCCCGAGAGAAACTGAGACATAGGTAAGGGTTGGGCCTGGGGCCTAGGTGCTGAGCTCCGTGTGGTGTAGGTGGGACAGGTGCTTAGGTTGAAGAGCAATGATGCTGACGCTGATTGACATTTATTGCCATTTGTTTCAGGAGTGATGATTGGCAGACTGCCATTTGTTTCAGGAGTGATGATTGGCAGACTGCCATTTGTTTCAGGAGTGATGGTAGGCTGACTGCCATTTGTTTCAGGCACACCCACGAGTTGAAGTTACACCAGTTACTGGTTCGCGTGGGGGGCTGGGAGCAGGTGAAGCCGGTCTCCGTTGACAAGGTTGGGGTGTTTTTCCGCTACGCTGCTGCTGACTGCAACAACCCATCCAGCACGGTGAGGCTTGCAAATCTCATACAGTGACATAGGCAGACGTGCCCATTACGTTTAACGTAACTGGTTTGTCCAGCACTGCCCCTCCTACCCCCGGACTGGTGCAGCTGCAGGGCTGTTTTCAAGTCTTAGTCCTTTCATGGACACCGATTCTTTTGGTTAATGTTTCGTTCTTTATTTAACCGTATTTCTCCTAATTAACTTACCTGGGCGTGTTGCCAGTTATGTGCAGAGTGCATTTATTTGAGGCCTAAATGTGCAAACTATGAAGTTTTAAAAACCTTTAAAACGAGAAGTTCAAGTTTTATAAAACCTATTAGCGTGTGTCTATTAGAGCGGTACCATTAATTAGGATAAATACGGTATTTGCTACACATTCAATACATTCTTTTGCTCATGTAATGAAGACTCACGAGCTGTTTATCTACCCAGGTTGGCAGCCCAATCAGCCGAACAAATATCATACATCCACATGTCTATGTAAGTCTAGTCCATACACAGTCTAAAAAGAGATATAAACCTGTCTGACTTCATGTCCTCTGTTGCGTGACGGTGTCTCCGTCCCCCTCGGTCCAGTTCTCAGCCCTGCCTCCGGTCAGGGTGGTCTTCTCCATCACCATGGAAGGCAGTGCTCGGAAGGTCATTACGGTGCGGTCAGCGCTGATGGTCAAGAACCGGCTCGAGGTTCCCATGGAGCTGCGCCTGGACAGTCCGTCTGCCCCCGACAGTGAGTACCCCCCCCCCCCTTTCCCCAGGGAGGACCCCTCGTCCTTCTGTTTCCCTCACTGGCAACGGCAGGTTTCGTGTGAGGTCCTCCTGTACCTCCCGGAAACTGATGTGACTGGGAGCGTAACGGCGGCCACATGAGCAGGTGTTGATGTCCGTCTGAGGACTGCATCCTTCTCCTCTCCCTCAGAGCCTGTGCTGCTGCCCCCAGTCCTGCCAGGAGAGGCTGTGGCTATCCCTCTTCATCTCACCTCCTGGAGGCTGCAGGCTCGGCCCAAGGGCCTGGGCCTCTTCTTCTGCAAGGTTCCAGTCCACTGGACCAGCGTGGAGAAGCCCGGTGAGATTAACAGCAGCAAGAGGGAGTGTCAGACGGCCGACTTTGAGGATCATCTGAAACGGAGTTTCAGGTGCGTGTTCTGCTTCACTCTGCCCCATGTTGGTTACTCAGTACACACTCTCACCACCTTGGCCTTTTCTCAGTACACACTCTCACCGCGTTTTCTTTGCGCCATACACACTCTCACCGCGTTGTCTTTGCACCATACACACTCTCATGGCGTTGTCTTTGCACCGTACACACTCTTGCCACTCTGCACTTTGCTCGGTGCCAGCCTTTTCTTATTACATTGGTATATGCGGACGACAGGTTCATTCAAAGCACTGTAGAGTTCGGTTCCAGTTTAAAGAGTTAATAGTTTAACAGAGCGATAGGTGATTATAACAGCATATGGTGTTACACTGTGCTACCGTTCTGAGTAATGATAGTTATATTACTGTGAACAGTGAAGACATCTAAGAGTAGATGTGTTAAAATTAGGGCTGAACGATTAATTGCATTTGTGATAATATCGCGAGGTGATAAAACGAGATTTTCCAACCACAAAGGCTGCGGTTACACTTGATCTGTTGTACAGTGGCCTCGGGCTCGACAGAATCTGTCACTGTGGAAACTTTAGTGTCAAAGTGGAACAGTATATCAGTTGTGTGGAACTATTGCGCAGCGTCAGGTATTGTGCAGAACCTGCCTTGCTAATGTTGCTACCTCACGGGGCAACACTACTAACCTGTATTAGCATTTAAAAATATACCACAAAGCCAAGTACGATAGCATCAGTGTGTCCAATAAGCCAAATACCACCCGATGGGTCACGACCGAAATGTTTGAAAGTATAACTCCATATGAACGTTATTCAAAACAGCATGTGGAAACTACTCAGGCAATAACAGAGTTCGTAGTGAAAGATATGATGCCTCTCAGTAGGGTAACCAAGCCTGGGTTTATGGCCTTGATAAATACACTGGATAAGCGCTACAGCTTGCCCTCCCGTCATATTTTAGCCAGGTTGCCATACCGGAGATATATAAGAAATGCAGGCAGAGAGTCACAGCGGAGTTGAAAACGGTTTTTTTGCTATTACAACTGACAAGCCGTACATCGGAGCCATATGAGAGCCTCACGTGCATAATACAAAAGATAACACATTTATAAAATTGCATAATAAAATCGCAATCGCAATATTGGAAAAAAAAATTCGCAATTAGATTATTTTCCAAAATCGTTCAGCCCTAGTTAAAATGCAGTTCGGTTTCAGTTCTGGGGTTCTGCAGGTGAACGGTGTCAATCCAGATGGCCTAAGTACGTGTGTCCTCAGGTTCTGTGTGGTGATAAAGAAGGAGAACTACCCAGACCAGCAGCCTGCAAAGGCAGTGTCAGGAGGGCCCAAGCAGATATACCGGCAGCCGGGTCACACCATCTACCTGCTGCCCACGCTGGTGTTGGCCAACCTGCTGCCCTGCGACCTCAACTACTACATCAAGGGCACCTCCATCAAGGGTCCACTGAAGGCTGGCAGGGAGGCGGTGCTGCACGCTGCTGACACCTCCCAGAACATCGAGCTCGGTGAGACCCCTGGGGGGCCGCTGCAGCTAGTGGGCACTGGAGCCTATAGGTTCAAGTCCCAGATCCTGTAGTTGCTCTGATACAGTAACGAGTTTGGTGGTACTGTACTTAACCGAAGGGGACTTTAGATATTGTGGCTGTTTAGTATCGCTGTTTGGCAACACTCACCCAGTGTGACTGTATGTAAATCAGTGTCACTGCTGAACTGAGCCCAGAACAGTGGCTTTTTGTCCAAGTTGACCTCATTTATGTTCTCTAATGGTATCAGTCCAGCTCCTTTCCTGAGCTTGGAACAGCGTGAGCTGTGGTCTCACGTGCCAGGCTGGTGTTTGGACAGCAGTGGTGCCAGCACATTATCCATGGTGCCCCTTGCTGCCCACAGGTGTGCTGCTGGAAAATTTCCCCATTTGTAAGGAGCTGCTGATCCCCCCGGGCACTCAGAACTACGTGGTCCGAATGCGGCTCTACGATGCCAGCAAACGGCTGCTCTGTCTCACCATCCGCATCGTCCTCCGAGCACAGGGCGCTCTCAAGATCCTCGTGTCTGCCCCCTACTGGCTGGTCAACAAAACAGGTGCATCTTCACACATGGCCAGATTGTGGTACTATGTGTTTTTAGTGTCTTTTTAAGTAGACTAGCATTTAAGTCATTCAGCAGAGAAACATTATTATTCTTTTTGGAATAAGGTTTGTTTTCTGTATGGCCTTAATGTCCAAAGGAAGTCCAAAGTGCCCTTTTGTCTTTCTGTGTGATCTTGACCGTTTTCCCCCCTCTATTCTTTTCCTACTTCCAGGGCTCCCCCTCATCTTCCGCCAGGACAACACAAAGTCAGACGCTGCTGGTCAGTTTGAAGAACATGAACTGGCCAGGAGCCTCAGTCCACTGCTCTTCTGTTACACGGACAAGGAACAGCCAAACATGTGTGTGCCCACTCCTGTTCACCACACACACACACACACACACACACACACACACACACACACACACACACACACACACCCCTCCCTCCATGCACTCCTGTACTCTCACACTTCTAACTGCCTTCTGGTTGTTGTGGTTTTTGAGAAGTGCTCAGTAACACAGTGGTAGAAGATGTAGATGATAGCCCAGAGGTGACTGGTTCAGTTCCCTTCCCCTCAGGGTTGTACCGTTTTCCTGTCGTCTGTTGACCTGTTTGTCCAGTACAATTTGCAGCTGTGTGAACACACAAGTCCTGGGTTGTTAATGGCCCTTTTTGTAAAGTCAGAAGTTCAAATGTTTTTGAATGTCATGAATTTCACCTCAATCTTCTCATGGTCACATCCTTGCCAGGTGCACCATGCGGATTGGAAAGGGCATTCACCCAGATGGCGTGCCAGGCTGGTGCCAGGGCTTCTCCCTGGACGGGGGCAGCGGAGTGCGTGCAGTCAAAGTGATTCAACCGGGAAACCGGCCCGGACTTATCTACAATATAGGCAAGCTGGAGTTTGTTTGTGTAATTAATTATTTAAGTAGTGTGACCCTGTAACCATGTGGCATCTCGTCATCCCTGGTTTTTGATCACAGGTATCAATGTGAGGAAGGGCAAGGGTCGTTATCGGGACACGCACATTGTGACTTTTGCCCCACGCTACCTGCTGGACAACCGCTCGTCCCACAAGTTGGCCTTCTCCCAGCGAGAGTTTGCCCGAGGGAGAGTACGTGTTTCACAGCTGGCTTCAAAACACCCTGACCTTAATGAACACTATTTATAGGATGTAGAAAGGTTGAAAGAATATTTTGTTTATGCTTATGATTCTAAAGCAATGTGTGTGTGTGTGTGTGTGTCTGTGTGTCTCTCTGTCTCTCTGTCTCTGTCTCTGTCTCAGGGCACTGCCAACCCAGAGGGCTACATATCTACTCTCCCTGGCTCCAGTGTGGTCTTCCACTGGCCCAGAAATGACTACGACCAGCTGTTGTGTGTACGTCTCATGGACAACCCAGACTGCACCTGGTCGGGGGGCTTTGAGGTCAACAAGCCCAAGTCCTTCCACGTCAATATGAGGTGCTGTCCCTCGGCTAAAGAAATGCCACGCTTTAAAACCATGCACCTGTGTAGTGGATATACTGTTGTCTAGAGTCTGAGTTCTCCCTACTCATGTTACTTCATAGTAAAATATAGTGTCATATGAAATTCTCGTCTTTAGGGGCACTCTGGGTACGTGCTTCTTCTTGCGTGCTGAGATCGCTCTGAAGGGGGCCACCTACCAGATCTCCTTCAGCGATACTGACCAGCTACCTCCTCCCTTCCGCATCGACAACCTGTCCGAGGTGAGTGACGTGTCTGCACTTTTCGTAGGAAAATTCTCAAAAACCGGAAAATGTGTAAACCCAAATCCTAAGCAGGTGTATCACAATGACCAGAGTGTGTGCGTGTGCGTGCACGTGCTCTCCGGCTTTCGCTTACTGTAAGGTTCACCTGTAACAAGTGCACCATGCCATCCTCGATCCCCAGGTGCCCATCCAGTTCTGGCAGCATGGCGTCAGTGACCTGCGCCTGCACACCGAGGTGAAGGCGGGCGCTGTGCTGGACTACGCCTGCGATGAACCCACCCTTCCCCCATGCCTCACCCTCATTGTCAAGGGCGCCGGCTCCTCCGAGGTCACGGCAGACATGAACTGTTTCCGGGAGTACAACCAACTGTACTATGAGAACTTCATCTACATTGCAGCCACGTACACCTTCTCTGAGTATGTGTGAAACCCACACACGCTGATCCAAATTTATCAGTATTTTGACTAATTTCTTTTTTATGAATGCCCACGTAGCATTGTACTGTGTCACTGAAGTCATGCTGTTATTGGAGTGCTGTTAGTGTCACAGACAAAGCACGCTTGCATCTCTGTCGGGTGACTGATGGACGGGTGTGCTTGCAGGGATGCTGGGAACCGGCTGGTGGGAAAGAATCGGGTCGTGAGCTGTGCACAGCTGGTCCTGGACGTGGAAACCAAGTCGCAGAGAGTCATCCTCAAGAAGAAGGTTAACACGCACCTCCTGTATTTACTGTGATTCGACACTTAACTGAGTTACAAAATGACCGTTGCCCTTATTCTCCGTGGGACTGATGGACACAATGGTTGAACTATAGCGTAACATTTGTATAATGTATTTTAATTTGCTGTCATCTGTAAACATAGCAGGACAGCCTTTCTGGTCTTTACAAATCTCTTTTTTTTGCTTTGTGTGTGTGTGTGTGTGTGTGTGTGTGTGTGTGTGTGTGTGTGTGTACGTACATGCGTGTGTGCATGCCTGACTGTGCGTGCGTGTCCATGTATGTGTGCACGCCCGCGTGTGTGTGTGTACGTGCGTGCGTGCCTGTTCGTGCACTCATCAGGAGCCAGGGAAACGGTCCCAGCTGTGGAGAATGACGAGCAGTGGCATGTTGTGTCACGAAGGCTCTTCCCCCCCGCAGAGTAAACCCGCCCAGCCCCGCCCCCTCAATTCGTCCCTTGTCCTTGACATCGCAGGGTTGGCCGCTGTCACCGATAACAGGTGGGTATCATTAAAGCTGTCACATTCATATGGGTAATCCCCGTCTGGAGCTAATTACAGCTTGTTTACGCTGTTATAATGTATAACAGGTTTGTGTTGAATAGGTGGTACTTTACATACGTGTACAGAATATGATAGGTGACATGTTTATAAACGCATACGTGGCCCTTTTTCACCACAGCGGGGCCTCCAAACACACATGATACCTGTTGACTCCTTCTTCTAACTTCCAGACTTTCTTTTAAACCATAGCATCTGTGAAAACTGGAAATGTTAAACACAAGTCAAATGTCAGCAGAGATGGCCCGTTTCAGTTCAATCCAGTTTATATAGCGCCTTTCACAACGAGTTCCCTCAAAGCACTTTAAAGAAAGAAATTACAAATAATACATAATTAACAGCAGGCAGATGATTGAGGTTAAAGATAAAGATAAAGCCAGACAACAACGGAGGAGAGGAACCAAAAACTCCACAGTGTGGAGAAAAAAACCTCTGGGGGCCCAAGGTTGACTGGCTGCCCAGCTACATGCTAAACATGCTAACACGACTATGAATGTAAATGGCACTATAGAGTCCTTCAGTTCTGTAGATGTAGGAGTAACTCTCTGCAATCTTGCGGGACCCCTTGGACAAAGGCCTCATCCCGGGGGGGACACATCCGGGGGCCAGTTTGTCTGCTGTTTTTTTGAGCCATTGTTACTTTCCTGACAATAGCAGCAGGTGCTTTCAGCGTGCTCCGTGGTTCGTGTGAGAAGCTCGCCTGGTTTATGTAATGTTCTGCTAATAGCTGGTACATGTTTGTAGTTTGACCTTGAAGAATGTAGACTACAGAGTTGAAGAGGTGTTCCTCGGCAGGGCGCCTGTAGTACATGTTCACGCATGTGTGTGCACACGTATCTGATGTCTGCTGTCTGTATCCATCCTGTCTCCAGCTACGAACCCCTCATGCTCCGCAGACCTGACTCACGTCGCACCACCACCCAGACCTGGCATTTCTGCAATGGCATGCTTACCTGTGGCCTGCCCAGACTGGTGGTACAGGTGAGTCATGCTGTGTGTCAGGTGGAGGCTCACCTGGAGGGCAGGTGTGGAGGGTCACAGTGAGGCCCCCTCCATGCCTCAGTCCCTCCCTTTGTCCCTCCGTCCCCTTATGCTCCTTATTCCCTTATCTGCTTCTCTCCACTGTTGTCCATGTGTGGTTGGATCGTCTTTATCCAGTGCCACTATGTTACCTGTATGGTCTTTCCTCAGGTGAAAGACGGTCTGTCGGGCCTCTGCGACGGTGCCGAGGTCGTACTTGGGCCCAACCTGGAGCTTCTTGACCTCCCTCCCGAGCAGCAGTTCATCAACCAGAAAATGCGACCGGGTTCAGGTGTTCTGTCGGTGCAGGTGCTACCTGACGGCCCGACCCGAGTCCTGCAGGTGAGACGGCGCTCAGACTCTGGGACGGGCAGGCTCAGCTCGCGATTAACAACCTCTTCACACTTTTTGTACTCCTGGGTCACTTTTCAGATCAGCGACTTGAACCAGCAGTGCAGATCTCGGGGCACCCAAGACACAGAGGAGGAGCTGAGTGTGGACGAGAAGCCAGCGCTGGGTCCAGAGCAGGAGCTGGAGGTATGGACAGGAGAATGCAGCCTCTCCCCGCCCCACGCTCTGGGTAATGTGCTCCAGCTGTAAACTCCACCTCTCTCACTGTACTCCTCAATAAAACCACCCCGACACAAGTCCACCTGCTTCAGTATGATGGCCTTTTATGGAGCTTACCTTTCTGGTAAAGATGTGTGAGGGCATTAAAAGGTTGGACTTGCTAACCTTATGTCACAAACAGGTGTGCGGTAGGACAGGTGTGCAGTAGGACAGGTGTGCGGTAGGACAGGTGCTCCTGGGCCGCTACGTTTCTGTTTGTTCTCTGTTGGTACAGAATAGTCTTTGAGTACTGGAGGTGTATGGCGTGGGTTACCCTGCAGGTTTTCTGCCAGCCCCCATGGGTTTCTCATCTCTTTTCCCTCGCTTTTCAGGTGCTGGTTGACTTAGAGGAGGGAGTGGGGCTGTCCCTGGTGAACAAGCTCCCAGAAGAGCTGGTGTTCATCACCCTGTCTGGCATCGACGTGCACTTCACGCGTACAGCTGCCAGCCAGGTCCTGGAGCTCACTGTCAGGGACATCCAGGTCAGCTTATAGCATACCAGCGAACACCAGTGCAGAACCCAGGAGGTGTCGACAAACCTGGGTCCTGTCATGGTGGCCGAGCTCACCTAAGGTCATGGGGCAGTGTGTGCATGGGGCATGTAGCTCTGAGCTGGCCTCTGACCACCCCCCCCCACTCCACTCCAACAGGTGGACAATCAGTTGCTAGGCACCACACATCCGGTGATGCTCTGTGTAACACCTGGCTCGAGTGAGAGCGCTGTCATGGAGACAGGCCCTGCCCTACAGGTGAATGCGGTGAAGGTACCAAGCAGTCTCATGCTTACTGAACTTTTCAAGGTGAGTTCATGTCTGTGTTGAGTCTACTTGAGAGCAAAACAGGGAGAGTGGGAGGGAGGGAGGCAGACAGAGTGGGAGGGATGGTGACAGACAGAGTGGGAGGGAGGGAAGGAGACGAGACAGACAGGGAGAGCGGGAGGGAGGGAGACAGACAGGGAGAACAGGACGGAGGGAGACAGACAGGGAGAGAAAGATGAAGGAAGGACTGGGGGGTGAAAGAGAGTTCAAATTTTAACTGTTTAGATGTGGCACATATGGTTGGCTTATCAGATTTCGAGTTGCTTTTAAGCCCAACTGTATTAGACTATATACAGTGGGGATCACGATAAAGTCTCCGCCTGAACACCATAAAAACATTACGTTCTGCTGAAGAAATTACACACATCATAAAGTCACACAAATTTCAAAATTTAGCATGTGAAAAATATACAGTGTACCTGTACTGTGTATGTACTCTACTCACCCAAGTAGTGATTTTTTTTTTTTTTCCCCAATAAGGTTTTCAGATGTCATAAAGTTGTTTTGTCATAAAGTTGCAGGCGTTTGAACAAATTACCGACTTTGAGATCCCCGCTGTGTTAAGTGGCCTGGTGGTTAAGATGAGGCAGTCTCGGTTCAAATTCCAGCCCAGCCGCCACGTGTGGCCTTGAGCAAGATGCCAAAATCAAAACGGTGGCTCTCCAGGTGCCACGTGTGTCTGCCCACTGCTCCCCCCAGGGGATGGGTCACACACAGAGAACCAATATCACTGTAGCACATATGTTAAATGTTGTAAGTCGCTTTGGACAAAAGAGTCCACTAAACGGGTGGATTTAAGGACTTTCTTTGTATATTTTCAGCACCTGATGGTCACAACCCGGCGGTTCACAGTCATCATCGAAGAAAAACTCTTACTCAAGCTTCTCAGTTTCTTTGGTTACGGCCAATCAGAAGGAGGTAAGTCACATACAGTGGTGTGAAAAAGTGTTGGCCCCCTTCCTGATTTCTTATTTTTTCGCATGTTTGTCACACTTTAATGTTTCAGATCATCAAACAAATTGAAATATTAGTCAAAGATAACACAAGTGAACACATCATGCAGTTTTTAAATGAAGGTTGTTATTATTAAGGGAAAACA
>JABJVR010000087.1:883248-901898 GCA_025773905.1 Chitala chitala
ACAGGTGTGCATTATACAGCCGTGCATGTTATACACAGGTGTGCATTATACAGCCGTGCATGTTATACACAGGTGTGTATTACACAGCAGTGCATGTTATACACAGGTGTGTATTACACACAGTTACATGTTGTACACAAATTGGATTACATCTTTTATTTTACAGTAATTGAAAAGGAGTGAATGTTAAACTGAAAATAAGTGATATAGGAACATTAGTCTCTGGTGACTGAGCTATTACTGAGGAAGGGGCTTCAACAGCATCACTTCTGAATGAAGAGCCACGGCTCACACTAAATGACGTGTATCACCTGAGGACCCTTGTGCACCCTGTCGCTGCGTGTTAACAGAGTGTGACAGAGGAGCACTCTGCCCTACAGACATCACACTCCACAGTGGCAGGAAGTGAAGGAACAAACAAAGGTGGCTCTGTCGCACTGGCCTTGGTGCCAATGCTGGGCACATTGTTTCTCTCTGCCATTCAAAAGGCCAAGTTATGCATTAAATCAGTGTTTCTGGCTATTGCGGAAGAGGCCGATCAAACCATTGGCTTATTATTTTTGTTGAGCAGATGATAAATAGCACTGAATGGCCGCTGTACTCAGCAAAGCATGACAATACTTAAACATGCTGTCTTGTAGTGGCTTCTGAGGTTATATTTGTTTGTGTCTATGTACTAGTACCGCTGTGTAGTGGGGAGAATTTATGTCTCTGGCTTTCTGGTTACACCAGTTATATTGGTACTTATTGCACAAACCCTTGAGTCTTTTTTGCTTAACACATCACCATGAAAAGACATTTTAATTCTTGAAATATCATCTATATTAAAGAGACTCAGTGTTCATTAAAATTTGAGCTGAGTGACCATCCTGTTCAGTGATCAGTCCTAATATGCAACCCCGATCTGACCGTACGGACTGCTATTACATGAAATCCGCTCTGTCCTGAGTAACCAGTTTTAATATGTGACCAGTCAGTCATCCTCTAAACCGCTGCATCTTGTTAAGGCTCGTGGGGAAGCCTGGAGCCCATCCCAGAGCACATAGGGCGCAGGGCAGGGGACACCCAGGGCGGGCGCCAACCCACCACAGGTGACCACTGATCACCAAAACATGATTGGTCATTTGGTCCTCATGAACAACCATAATGGTATATACCTACATACAGAAAGTTCACCAAAACTGTCATTGAACAAAGACAGGCTTCCAGTGCTGTTACTGCATTTGCTGGTTGTCTCCTATGTCACAGATACAAAATTCACTGTGTAAAAAAAGTAACCCTGGGTCTTGATTCATAATACTTGAGCACATATTTCCATTATAACATTAACACATATTTTTGGTGTAACTTGAGCATGTATTTGCTGTCTAGTGTTAGCATGTCTTCATAGTCTAACGTTAGCATGTAAACGATATACACAGACAACAACTTCCTGTGTTTCTCTGTGTAACTTAAGGTTGAGCAGGACAGAGCTGTTTTTGAAAGACCCAGCAGAACTCACATCCAGATCTCATCTGGCAGGCCGTCTGCTGGGGGTGGTACCAGATCCTCTATGGCCCAGGAACATCATTGCAGTTTGGGAGGACCTCAAATTCCTCTGGGTTGTAAGACAGTTGTGGGTGTTTGCCACTCCCAGGGGAAGGAGCATCCAAGAACAGCTTCACATTGGTGTTTGTGACAGCTCATCCAGCCTGTTTTCCAGGCATGGGGTGAGCAACAGCCCTCAAACAGGAAGACCTAATTTTACTGGAGGATTCTTAAACAGGCAGATGGTTCTTTAGGATTTCTATAGGAGGGGCATGAGAGCACAACACGGGACAGAATGCTCATACAGCCAGAGCATGTGTGTCCGTTAACATTTCTGTTTATTATCACACACACACACACACACACACACACACACACACACACACACACATATCACTGCACCTCCTACACTCACCCGAAGCATGCTCTGGACAAAAGGATCCCCTGAATATATAGACGTCAAATGTAACTGCAAATAATGCACAGCTACAGCTCCTGCTCTGAATATTGTTACAATGCCACTGTTTTACCATTCTTTATTCTTTACTCTTTATTCTTTACTCTTTATTCTTTACTCTCTCTCTCTTATAGATGATCTGCTTTGATCTCTTTGCTTGGTTTGCATGTTGTTTTCACTCTTATTCTTATGTATCTCTGCCTTGACTAGATTCCATTTGTTTAGCCCCAGTGTTTCTCCTGTGATGCTGCCCTATAGTACAGGCCCATCACACAGGAATCCCACACTAATCTGTACTCGTGTGGGACGTCGCTGTGCCACTTGCTTGGGTGGGCGTTCAGTTACAGCTTTTGCTGCCTGTTACTCATGGACTGTCAGTTTGGGAATACTGTTCAGTTTGGGTCAAACAGCCGTGCCCAGTGTGTGAAGCAGTGCAGACTCCCTCGTTCTGTTAGAGAGACATGATCGTCCTCTCTCAGTCAGGTGGTCATTTTTGGACATTGATGAAGGCCTCATTTACAGCTTGTGGTTATCACACCCCACCCCCCACCCTGGAGGCTGGCTTGTGTGGACACTCGTGTGAGTGAATGGACAATGGTGGCAGAGACATTGGGTGGGGGGAGACACAGGCTGAGAACAGGAGCAGGATTGTCACACAGACATTCAGTGGGAGTCGAGCCCCTCTCTCCTTTAGGGGAGCACTGTTTCAGGATCTCTCTAGGCCTTCAAAAACACACTGGTCTAAAGTCCTGTGCAGCCAGTCACGTTAAACTAAAACTATCTTGAGTTGTCACAGTCTTCTAGACAGATTTGACATTTTGTTAATTAAATCCCAGCTGACCTAAAAGTGGTTTTGAATGAATGTAACCCTGTGTCTAGTATCCATGCCTTTTTATTACATAAGAACCCCAGGATCCCGAGCCCATAAGGGTTCCTAAATGCACAGCATGCTCTATGTTTTGGATAATCAATCCCAGCAGGTCCTCGTCCACATTTTAGATAGTCACTAATTCTTTAAAAACCATACTTTGCAAAGCATTTGGCCAAAACCAAGCTCCACTCAGACATCAGATAGAGGAAGAGAGCGGTGGGAACACTTCTGTGATGAAACTGAGCCTTCAGAAGGGTCGCCATGGAAACACACTGCATGAGTTGCATGGCCACATGCATGAGCTCGCCGTACCCACACCCTTTGGGGAGCCTCTCTGAAAACGCGCTAGTTTACTGTTCTGACACATCGAGCCACGTGACACACCCCCACACTCCAGTTGTCCATCGTCACTCGCTGAGAAAACACGCTCCACATAACACATCAATGCTGTAACTGGGATCAAAGTCCTTGTGTGACACAGGTCTTGTGACCAGTGAATTCGCTTTGATAAGAGATGTCAGACCTGTAATCGCTTCTTTCCTCTACATCACCACCTGCTCTTAACCGAACATATCAGAGGATTACAGACACCAGTTTACACACACTTAAATTCCATCACTTAGTGAGCTCCCTTTATTTATGTGGTTTTACACATGTGGTTTTATTGCTTTTAATGACTACCAGTTTGTATGCAATAGTTGTCATGTGCTTAAGTTCCCACAATGTCACCATCCATGTCATTTGCAAGACAAAATAAAACAGTTTAGATCATTTTACACCAACATTGACTTTGTTGTTTAGTGCTACAACATGCAGTTTTACATGATGTAACTGCAATTGTTTTTTAATTTCATATTACTGGTATTGTTTTGTTTAACTGAAAGAACTCTAGAATTAAATGATTGGTTTGATATTTTTAAGTACATCAGAAGTGGCCTCAGTTTACACAATGGAGGAACAAGTTAAAGAGAACTTAAATGCAAGTGTTTAAGAGTGAAAGGTTACACAGCAGCAGTGGGGGGCTGTTTGAGTCAGCAAACTGACGAAACTTTAGAGTGGATGAAAATACAATAGCAGTCAATAAAGCGGTTACCACGGTTCCCATGAATCTGTACTTTGCATCTATATGGACTTACGGCACATTTGACTGTGTCACCTGTGTTGCGTGCTTATGTCCGAGTTGCCTCTTTTTTGCTCTCACTATTTTTATTTCTTATGTGTTCTCACCACTTTGCTGTCCCCTTGCTGCTGTAACACTGTGAATCTGTTACAATTACACAGTAAAACAGAGAAATAACGTCTACATACCGAATTCTGAAGAAAAACACACACACACACACACACACACACACACACACACACATATATATATGAAATTATTTTTTTCTTCAGAATTCGGTATGTAGACGTTACCCCACTCACCCCTGCGGCGGTTGTTTCTTTCTCCTTGTATATATAGAATGTACAGGATTTATAATCAGGTATTATTTTACAACACAGTTCCCGTGAGATGCATATTATATTCTTGCATGTACAGAATGCAGACTGTTGAAGAGAAATATACTCTGAACGCAGAACCTCAGAACCTCAGAGGCACAAGCAGTGCAGACCACTGTTTGTCACACTGTGTCACACACTGACATGACATCAGAGGTCACTGCAAGTGCCTGGCAACAACTGCCAGTTCATTTGAATTTCAGTTCACTGCTCCTACTCTGCAGTGACATTCCAAGCTGTCAGAGAAGGTTCTGGTACTGAATACAACAACAGAGACAAAAAAATGCAGGGCAATTTCTTGTAGCAAGCCCCCCTACACCCCACCCCCAGTCCACTCTTTGTTCAGACGGAGCTGAGCAGTGAAAAGCTGCAAGCTGGTGCACAATGGACACTTACCTCCCGTTCCTGAGCAGGACAGCCAGCAGCCAGTCTGAGCGGCTAATCCCAGGAGTCCTCCATGCACACCCGGCCGTTAGATTAACCAGCTACTCAGAAAGCCCCATTCTGGCACAGTGCCACTCCCACGGCTGCAAACCCTGCGGCTCAATCCCTTCACTCCAGCCACTGACAGCACGAGCAAAAATATCCTGCGCTGTTTACTTTCCCACAAGAAGTAAGTTAGCTGGTTCGAATGAGATCCTCTGCTTTGTGGATGAAGGAACTCTTTCTCTCCCTCTCCCTTTCCCTCTGTTCATCTGCAGGCACCGCCCCACAGACTGCAAAAGGTTCCCATCCATTGCCAGCCAATAGCAGGGCTTCAGACTTCCTTCTCCACCAATCCCAGGAGTCCCTGCATGAGTCCTTACATTGAAGGCAAGTGCAGACACATCTAGGCAACTAAACAGACAGAGGGAGAGAGAGAAAGAGAGAGAAAGAAAGAGAGAGATAAAACCAAGTTAAAATACATTTTAGGAGAACACTCAAAATTATCAGTGATACCAGCTTGATATGTAACAGCTTGCCATAACTTACAAGAAAGTCACCACAGGAAAAAAAGACTTAAAGATACAAAAAAAAACAGAGATAAAGGAACTGTAAAATAAATACAAAGTGGGTAAAGAATGGAGAAAATAAAGGGAAAAAATTTGAAAGAAAATTGGAAAATTATGTATCTATATGCTTCTCTTAACTTTTTATACATTACATGACTGTTTTTTATGACTGTTCACAAATTGCATGTGTTAAAATGTACATGTTCATTCAATATTCCTGTGTTTTGTAATAGCTCTGGCAACACTAATATGTAGTGATGCGAATAAAGCTTCTTTACATTGAACTGAATTAAGAGAGAGAGAGACAGAGAGAGAGAGAGAGAACACAGGCAAACAATCTTACAGAATACAGGCACATAAACAGTTTACCCAAAAGAAACAGGCAGTTTCATTAGCAATCAGGCTGAAAATTGTTGAAGAGCCATTTCAATTTGAGGTTGAGTAGCATTATTACATACAGAATTTAAATCTAAGTTTTAAATTTAAGTGCCTGACACCTGACATTGCCATTGGTTTTTCAAGACAGAGATAGCTGTGGGTCTACTTAGCTGAGACCTAATCATTTTACAGACTCATAAGAAAGGCGTAACTGGAGATGGAGATGTTTCAAAGCAGAGGGAATAGGGTGTACAACTACAACAGTGTGTCGTGTTTGTCACTGGACTGGACAAACAGATATGGGACATCTGGATAAAACACAGGAGGACAAGGTGTCTACATGGTATGGATGCACAGGTTACATTGTTGTTCAAAGGTTCTGCTCATTTCTCGAGTCAGTGGTGGGAGCAGGAATATGCAGCAGTCTTTTATCTGATACTAATGGTCAGATGGCAAGTGTGAACTTGTGTGTTGAAAATGTAGAATTGCTTTAAAAAACTGTAATGTGATAAGTTGCATTTCTCTGCTCTTTTTTTTAACACCAAGTTTTATGTCGTTGAAGATACATCCAGGTGGAACTGTCTGGAAGTTGGAGCATGTCAACTGGACTTCTTTATTCTTGATAAGGACGTTTCACTACTCATCCAAGTATCTTTTTCAGCCTGAAGTACCTTTTTGACATGATTCAACTTCCAGGCACTAAGTTTAACAAATGGAAGTTCCTATGGATTTTATTCACAATTCTTTAATTTGAAAACATTTAATTGGATTTTATGTTGTCTGGATTCATTTGTATTTATTCCTACTGCTGTTATTCTGTAACATCTGCAATTTCTTCTGTAAAGCGCTTTGAGGTACATTGTTGTAAAAGGCGCTATATAAAAATAAATTAAATTTAACTGAACTGAATTATGTCAGAGTAGAATTTTTACAAACGCCACATACCAGTCAAACAGCCCGTTACAGCCTGTCAGAGACTGTTTGAAAGACTTTTCTTCAATAAGTAGCGAAGGAAACACCCGGGTGTAAAAACGGTTAGCGGTGATCCTCAGACTTGGCCCTGAGTATATGCGCTTGTGTTCAGTTTGTTTATAAACACTTCGCGGAATCCATTACCGCACTGGATGCTGCCTTCTGTCAGCACTCGAGAAAAGTGGAGACCGTGAACACGAGGGCAGACAAGGACTGAACGTCAGTTAAAAAAAACGGTATCATGAAGACAGAATCTGTAACTGCACTGGACAAACAGACATGGGATCATGATCATGAGGATGGAATCTGTTATACCAACGATGTGGAAGCACAACTTCAAATGCTGTTTAATCGCATGTTTATTCACCCCATTCAACTAGTCTCACTCCCTGTATCAAAACACCGCAGAAAACTTCGTACAAATTCACGGAACGTGTGAGACAGCTGATCTCCACTCGTGAAGATCTGAGTGTCCGCTTTAGACCAGTTCTGCTTTTCAGTTCATTTAACGGCGCTGTCGCCTCAACTTCTCTGCGTTAACATGCGCATCAAAACATCTATACAGGCTCTGAAATCTCAACTTGGATATTTAATTTAAATTTGAATGAAACATGTGGTTCACTATTTTCATCGAGTAAATGGAAAATCAGGAACTGATTTCCACAGCAATTCATTTTTTCCTGCTTTTCTTATTAAATTATTATATAGGGAGGGTTGCGGAGGTGGATCCACAACTGTTTAATCGCCCTGCCTAACCAGTTATACCGCAATTTTAAAAGACACCGATACAAAAATGTAAATTTATGTAAATGGTGTTCGCAGCGAACCAACCCCTCACCCAACACACACCCTTTGTCGTCCGTCCGCTTGTTTTGTCAAAATTCAAACGCAGCTGCAACGCATCAACGTGTTTCAATATGCCATAAGAAATATGTAACAATGGGCACACTGTGAAAAAACGAAAATACATTTTTGTATATGAAAGTACCCAACTTTTATTCCGTTATATATTTACATGTACGTCTAAACATACAGTACTACACTGTAAATGTAGATAAATTAATACTGTACATAATGTTTCTCTAGTCATCCTACTCACGAGATGGCGACATTGCATGAAATCTCAACTTTTTCAAAATATCTTTTTCCGAAAGTCCTTCTTTTTCCGGGCCCCCATGTGTTCCTATTTTGTCACTATGTCACATCTCAACTCATATTTACATTTTAACAAAAAGACAGACGGCTGCAGGGGGGAGGTCTCGTACGTATAGACCTCCCCCCTCTTTGAAAGACGCAGGCTTTTCGGTGCTCTGCCTCCTCCACGGGCGTCTAAAATTGCAGGTAAAAAACCCGAAATCGAGCTTTTTGTGAGTTTAAGTTTTTTTGACGGTACTTTGGGGATACGTTTAATTGTGTTGAAAGTTCGGGGATTTTGGTGCTACATTGTATGTGGGCTTTATGTCTGCGCGTGCCTGGCGCCGATTGACCGTAATGTAACGAGCGTGCGGCCGCGCACACGTGGTGCGAGCGGAGAGGAGAGGCACGCGCTGCAGATTCTTTTGTTCAAAATCAATCAAAAAAAAAAAAAAAAAAAAAAGCCCGAGGAAGACGGACAGATGGGAGGAAAAAAGCGCATCAAAACCAGGAAATCCCCGCGTCGCGCAGCCTCTCGGCCAGCTCGAACAAAGATCGGCGCCGCCGCCGCTGCAAACTTTCATTTATTTTTTCCTTTTCTTCAACTTTCGATAGGTAGCTAGTTGAGAAAAAATACAAAAGTTTTCCGTCTCTCTGCGTTTTACACCCGAGGTTTGTAGCCCCGTGGTTTTTTTTTTGCTTTACGTGTAGCTAGCTCCTTAGCTTTTTAGGTCGGCAACTTAAAAAAAGAAACAAAAACAAAAAAACTATGCGAGCTGGTTGTGTATGGTGTAATGTAAAATGTATTAATAGTTTATTTGCATTAATCATCTCCGCGGTGCCTGTGTGATGTTCACCAGCAGTGTTATTTTTATGCTGTTTAATGTATATTTAGACCCCCCCATTCGATGCAGCCATCTGGACACAACAAAGGGGGCTCATATTTGATCCATATTTTGTGCATGTTTAATACCATTTTTACACTTATGCGCGTGTCTTGCACTCTCACCAGCCATAAATTTATGGGTTTTAGTCTGTTAATCTTAACTTTTTAAAACGATCTATGTTGGTAATATGACGGGAGACGTTAACTGTTAGCTTGCCCCCTGAAATTGCTATTTTATTGCTGTTTTTCCCCTTTCTGATGGTTTAGGTAGCTTGCTAGCTACCCACCATTGTCGATCTTTGGCCATAGTGGGTGAAAATATTTTCCGTCATTGCTAAAGAGAGCCGAAGTGCCAGCAGAAGCGGACGCACAGGGAGCTTTTGTTTCGGCTTTTTCTTCCTTTTTTAGAGATCCGACCGCAGCGGATCACCTCGTACCGTGCGTTTGTTTTTGTGCTCACAACGTGGTCCTGCCGCTGTTTTCTGCGCACCGATGGCGCACAGGCATCAACCCGCAACGTTACAAAACAACATTTTAATATTAAGTGCACCGTGTGTGTACCGTGGTGAACGGCCAGTCAGCGTTTCGGCGAAGCAAAAACGAACAGGATCGGGATGCGTGAGCTTCTGATACTGTCGGACTGAGACTACACGCTTTTTTTGGTTATTATGTTGTTTTGCATGTTCCGTGCGTTAGAGATGCACTTCGGTGCAGCTGTTTTACTCGAGCGATTCGGTACCATTTGTAATCTGGTCGAGTGGTGACCGAAATCTCCGCTGCATTCACGTCAGTGGTTGTGTAATCGACGTAAGAAGCGCTGTGAATTTAATTTTAAAAAGCGATCCGTTCACAGGAGATAAGATCCTGGCTGTAAACTGATTGCGAGAATGATGGGTGGCCGATGTGAAAATGCGTGGGTTTCACGACCGCTTTTTCCAGCGCGATAATGGGGGGAATTAAGTAATCGGAGTTTAAGTAATTAATATTGCAAGTTTTAATATGCACGTGCAAATATGTATTTTGCAATCAATTTGTTCACTGTGCTGGTGCGGATTGCACAAAATATAAGTTTATACATAACCCAGTTACAGCGATTTTTAATCTAACGCAACCGAAGTTGAAAAATTCCTGTACAGTTGTAATTATTATGCAAGACCTTAGGCGAAAGTGGTATAGGCAAGATAACAGTGTCTGATGGCCACGCATATTAGTCTTAACCGTTGTGTGAAGAGGATTGCTGTCACTGAGCGGCAATGCAACCTACTGGAGGACACTAAATGTTTTTCACCTTTTTTTTTTACTTAGGCTTTTTATTAGGAAGAATGCCACGCAAGAAGGTAACTGATGTGTCAGGGAACGGAGGAGTGAAGAGGAAGAGAGGGGGTGGAAGAAAGAAGGACAAAGACTTGAGCAGCGATGATGAGTTTTACGACTTCGAGCAGGAGAACACGAAGAAACCAGGAAAGCCCACATCCAAATCTGGACTGCAGCCTGTCACAGTGGCCGACGATGTCAAGGAGAAAATCGTAAGGGCTCCGTGACTGGGGGTGCATGGGTGTGCTGCCGGGGCTCCACGCTGCAGTCAGGGCTTCCAAATATCTGACCATACGGCAAATTCTAACGGTTTAAAATGTTTCTACACTTTTCATAAACGTGTATTATGGACATGAAGTGTATAAAAAAATTAGACTGGATTTTCATGCAGATCCTTACATGAGTGTCTTCGGTTATTCCCAGTGTGACGGGCTTTGAGGTTGTAGAGCCCTCGATATCTCAGGTTTTGGCCTGATGTCTGTTGAGCGTGCAGGGTCCAGCATTACACCTGGTTCTCCACTCTGTTATACACTTCATACATGTGAGATGGCTGTGAGTCTCTCGTCAGGTGGTGAGTTAGACCCACAAATGCCGTATGGTCAGCTGTGAGGTTTTTCAGAGCTGGCCAGATGGAATCGAGAGAACTCCCCTGGAAAATCATACCACCCCTTCGTCTTTGCCTCCATATAGATAGATAATTCTTTGTCATTGCACATTTGTGTGTGTGTGTGCACACACTCCAGACACCTCTAGTGCAAACCTCCAGTGATACTTTGAGGGGTAAAAGAACCTCCATCCATTGTGGCACATCTTTAATTTTGCTTATGGCAGTTGTTAACACGTATTTGTATGCAATACCAAAGTACTGGTAAGTAGACAACCCGCTTTGGGGTGCCTTGTACAAAAACGGTGAGGGGTGCAGTTAAAAATCTGCCTTGTATCCCCAGAGGTTTCTTTTTCTTCTTTCCACTCTGTAGTCTTAGGTTCCTCTCTTTTGTGTCATAACACTTGCGCATTAGACTTGTGTAGTGGTCTTCAAGACAGCCAAAGTGCTTTGGAATAGGGCTGGATAGACAGTGGAACAGGGAGCTTCATCCATCACCACCAGTGTACAGCATCCAATGGATGATACCATGGTAGCCATGGTACTGCAGAAAGCTCAGCACGCACTAACTACAGGTCGGTAGGAGGCAGTCATACAGCCAGCCGTCTGACTTTAACCCTACCTGTGTATTGTTTTGGGCACCCAATCCCTTGGGGCAGCTGTTATAAAAGGCACTATATAAAAATAAATAGAATTGAAGGTGACCCAATGTAAATGTGGCCTCAGCAGAATAACCTCAGTATTATATTGCCATTTTAGCCTCTTGTGGTTTCAGACCTGGTTGACACCCTGGTACCTTTACTTCCTGTGATCAATTTGCATACTGGTGCAATTTTTTTTTTTTTTTTAAGGTCCATACCCAAAAATAGGTCCCGTCTCTCTCTCACTGGTGGCTGCATGACAAGTACACGTCACAGCATGTTGTTTCCTGAGTAGGTCGAGTTGTGCTGGTGTGTAAAATCACACAGGAGAATTATACTTGGACACTGCTTGCATTGGTTTTTACATTGAGATTAATGTTGTAACAGTTTTGCTGTAAATGGCAGTTTTTCCATAAGTTTGAATAATGGAGTATCTTATTTTTCTGTTATTCCAAAGACCTGTGCGGTAATCACAATGCATATTTACTGTTTTACCTTTGCCAGATCTGAGATCTTCCCAGTATCAGTATCTCTGCTCTGAGGTTTTAATATTTTCATGAGCTGCCACTGGAATCTTTCACTGCACACTCTCTGTTTTGTAGGATTAACACCAGAAAAGACTGACAAGATAACAAAAAATCCTCCACTTATTTCTGGATTCTTTTCAATCTCGTGTTTCACCAGAAACTTGAAGGTTCCAAGGTTAAAGGTCAGCTGCTGATTTTTGGAGCAACCAACTGGGACTTGATTGGACGGAAGGAGGTGCCAAAGCAGCAGGGTGAGTCCACCCGCTGTGTTGGGGGGGGGTTACTCTCACTCGCAGTGGGTAGGTGCCTGCTCTTCAGCCTCAGTGGTCCCTGTGTCCATTTCAGATGACAGTGCAAAGTTGTGCTCTTACCACAGTGAATTCTATGTAACCTCTTATGTCGAAGACATCAGTTAAGAATTTGTTATACGGAGCTCATTTATTCTCTTACACTGCATCCACTTAACTGAACCTGTGATCCGTTGAGTTCAGTGGCAGAAAAATAGCACTGTCGAAACCCTGTTCTGGGTAGCCAAAGTCTTATAGCTCTGAGTAGTTGAAAGGTAGAGTGTTTGATGACTAAGGCCCAGTCGGAGGGTGTTGTTATTGGTTTATCCTGGTATTCTCAAGGCCATTTCTGAGCATGCTCAGTCATGTCTGGGAAATAGGCCGGTCAGCACAGCTGCCTCTGCTCGTACAGGAAGGTCATTTGCTGTGGAGTTTTGGTTTTGTCAATCAACTCAAATTCCGTTGCCCTTTAAAATGCATTGGATGCATTATGGGATAACACGCTTTTAATTGACTCTGGCTGACATTTTGCTTTTAAGCCAGACTGTGTTACTATGGTAGCTCTGAAGCTCACTGTGATGTGAAAACTGGCCTTCAACAGTTTCTCTTGATTTAGAAAATTGTGCTCTGAGATGCCAAGTTGCTGTTTTTCAACACTAGCGTTTCACCCCGATGTCACTGAGGTTTGCCTCAGTGACAAAGTCCCAGCTGCGACATTAGCAGCGGACAGCTCATCGCTTGAGGTGACTTTTCTTCCTCTTACATCTTGGACAAGTAGCACCATGTGACAATTTCAGTACCTTAATTGCCTTCCTGCTCTAACCACAGAGTGCTGTTTGATCGTTTACCAGATGTGGCAGTTGGTTAGCATGAACGCCCGCGTGGGCAAACCCGGGCACGTGTGTGACGTGCTCTCGGGGATGTGAGCGACCTGGATACAGGGGTTTATGGGTTCTGATGCAGTTTAATCAGGATGCTGTGACTTGCCTTGGTTAATTTTGTGCAATTGTGACACTTGCGTGTGTACAGTGTGCTGTTTGAGGACCACAACAGCAGCCCTGTGTGAGGGTGTGTGTTAGACTCAGACACTGCCCATCTCTGGCGTGGACGCTAGGCTTGTGTTTTGCATCAGTCCCGTGTGTTGCTCTGCTGCCGTGTGGTGGATGTGGTTCTCACATGTTACTCTAGTTGTTTCTCACTAATGTTAATGGTGAGTCATTGAGTGAAGTCTGTGCTTGTTTCATGTGGTGTGTGTGTGTTTGCTTTGTAGCGGCCTACCGGAACCTGGGCCAGAACCTGTGGGGTCCTCACCGCTACGGCTGCCTGAGCAGCGTGCAGGTGAGCACCGTGGTCTCGGGACCCTGTGCTGCGCATAGTCTGCTCATCACTGCCGAGGGCAAGCTCTGGAGCTGGGGTAGGTACCGCACTCGCTCCGATTGGGTTTGGTCCTTCACAGGCCCTGCCCAGGGAGGAGCTACACCGAGGGGCGCCGACCAGGAATCCTGCTCCCTACACACTTTTCCAGGCTCTCTTCTTTGGTTGTGAAATGACTAGCAGATGTAACATTTTAAGCCCAGCTTGCTGTGAAGGCAGGCACTTACAGTAGCTGGTTTTACTGGTGCCTTATGGTCCTTCTCGGCCATGTACTGGTACAACACGGTGGGTAGTGTCTCTGACCTTGTATGTGATTTACCGACTTTTCCGTTCTGTTAGGTCGCAATGACAAGGGCCAGCTGGGCCACGGTGACACCAAGCGCATCGAGGTGCCCAAGTTGGTGGAGGCACTGGGTGAGGAGGTGATCGTGGGCGCAGCCTGTGGGCGGAACCACACCCTAGCACTGACAGGTGAGCGCTGCAGTTCTACACCTGTGGCTGTAGTGCCTTCAGGAAATGGGCAGATGTATCGAGTTTGCGGCATGGCCCTGTGTCCATGGTAACTCAGCTTTGCAGATGGTAGACCTGTCTCGGGCAAGTCCTGGACCCGTCTAATGTGTGTTAATGCACTGTGGTCGTTCCTCCCTCAACAGAAACCGGGTCTGTTTACTCCTTTGGGGAGAACAAGCTTGGGCAGCTGGGCCATGGAAATCAGACGGATGCTGTGCCCACCCCTGCCACGGTGAGGGTCATCTCGCTCTTTGGTCTGCCACTCTCTTTGTGTGGGGGGGGGGGTGTTGTTTTTCCCAGGAAATGTAATAAAAACATTCTTTTAAGATGAAAAGAATGTGGTTTTGGAAAATACTTGTCATGGTTGCTTGTATTTAGTTTTGTAGCACCTGCATTAAGTGAAGTGTTTAAAAACTAGCCAGTGATGCTAAGGGCAGTGATAAGGCGGAGCTGTCGTGGAGTGTTGTATAACGAGCCATCACATGCACTTCAGCATGCTTGGTACAACAGTGTGTGTCAATACCAAAAAATGCTTTGTCTGAGGGACATCTACCAGTGAGGCGAAGTTGTGAGCCTCGATCCCGCCTTGCAGGTGGAAGGGCTGTGACCTTGTCCTCTGCGTCAAGTGTCCATTTTGTTTTGTTGTGGCTGATTGTGTAGCTGATTGTCATTTTGACACAGTGCTTAAGTTGTTCTGTCGAGAGTAAATCTTCTGTAACCTAAGGGTTTGTGTGTTAAACACTGATGTGATTGGTCAGAATTGGGAAGCTTATTAATTGTGCCTAGTTATTGACAGAAGTTAGAAATATGTGCCTGACCCCTCACAAACACACACACACACCCACACACACACACCCCTTGCCATGTCACCTGTACAGGTGTGATGGCATGATGGACGCTCACCTGTTCCTCTGCCTTCCTGCAGATTCAGTACAATGGGCAGCCCCTCGTGAAGGTGGCATGTGGCGCTGAGTTCAGCATGGTTGTGGACTGTAAGGGCAACCTGTACTCCTTCGGTTGTCCAGAGTACGGTCAGTTGGGTAAGGATCCGAGTGCTACTCATTCACACTCACTCTGCAATTGTGACACACGCTGACCTTTGAACCTAAACCTCACCCCCCAAAAAAATCACACTATCACAGGCCACAACTCCGATGGGAAGTTCATTGCTCGAGCCCAACGCATCGAGTTTGACTGCGAGCTGATTCCCCGCCGCGTGGCCATCTTCATCGAGAAGACCAAGGACGGGCAGGTGATGCCCGTGCCCAACGTGGTGGTGAGGGACGTGGCGTGCGGCTGCAATCACACGGTAAGAGGCCCGTCAGCCATTGGAGAGGGGGGGCCAGTTACAGGCCCAAAGAGGAGGGATTTGGGCTGCTGATGCAGAGGCGGGTGGTCTACCTCCGCCCAGCTAGGCAGGCCAGCCGCCACAGGGTGGCGTCACGGACCCGCTGTGGTGGCTTTGCAGAACCTTCGGCTGGTAGGTCGCCTGTGCTGAGAGTCACAGCTTTCCTTACGCTGACTGTCAGCTGTCTAACACTAACCTGGGTTGAGATATGAAGTGTTTCTTAGGGGTTTTTAATTAACATCTACGAATGTCTGACCCTTCATCTTTCAGGAAGTGTTGCAGGTCCCTGAAGAAAAGCCTGAGATGGACAAATATAAGCAATTTTATAAGAATAACACAGAAGTCTGGAGAATTTTGTAAATTAAATACCAAAAGGGGGAAAAGAGTTGAACACAGATATATTGGTGCATTTAACAAAATGCTGCCAGTTTGTCAATACTGGCCTTTCAAACAGCAGTAAAATGTACCGCTGTACCCTGTCACTGTAGCTTTGTTTGCAGGTTTCTGCAAATGTACTGGTTAGTCAGAGGTATATGACTGTTAAAAATAATCATTAATTAGAAAGCTGCAAGTCCTGCAATAGTAGAGATAAAGGGAAACTATGTTCTATGCCTGAGCAGACGGACTGAAACGTACGTTATCTTTGCAGAAATTAGGCTGGTTAATGTCGTTATCGTAAGTATAGTAGTCACTAAGCAGAGCTGTTACCCTGCATTTAGGGCACCTGTTGAATGTTTATGAAGGACATCAAC
The DNA here is from genome assembly GCA_025773905.1 of Chitala chitala. Classification (NCBI taxonomy): domain Eukaryota; kingdom Metazoa; phylum Chordata; class Actinopteri; order Osteoglossiformes; family Notopteridae; genus Chitala; species Chitala chitala. The sequence goes on from JABJVR010000087.1 coordinate 899,320, forward strand.
TAGTGAAATTGTAAGCGATCTCCTGGAAGCTTGTTGTATTTGTGATTTCATTGGTTTTGTGCGTGTTTAGTACAAACGGTTACCGACGTGGTTAATGTGTTCCACACACAATCAGCAATAATCGGAAGGTAAAACCTGGCGGCTGCTCATCTTTCCCCAGTGCTCTGGCTAATGGTTTCACTTGAGCATTAGGTGTGTTTTTGCATGAGTACGAATTTGCGGTTGTTGGAAATGCGTATGTAGAGAACTGTGTGCAGTTTGCTGGTATGTGTGTTGTGGTGTCCAGCACACCGAATGTAGTGTCTTGCCTTTTCTGCGCTCTGCGGCGATCACTGAATGAATAGAACAAGCCGTAGCTAGCCGGTATGATTGTGTGCTGTATATTTATTGGTAGCAGATGGTGAGGTTTTTAATGGTGGCAGATGTGTGCGGTGCAAGTGGAGCGAGCAGTGACGGCTTTCAGGCTCGGTGTAGGAGCTGATTAGTGTTTTCTGACATGAAAGAAAATATTTCTGTTGGAAGGAAACAATCTGTGTTATCTGAATCATCTCGTGTCACATAAACGAGATGGGGGAAACAGTTGTCAGGATGTTAGAAACATGCCTGTAACTCCTAACAAGATGTTCTCATGAAGGCTATAAAAGGCTGACAAATCAACAAGACTAAAGGCTGTATTAATGTTGTCTGTAAAAGTTGATTAATTAAAATCTGATTGATTAACCCATTTGTATTTATGATTTTTGCGTGATCTGTTTTTGCTCTGCACATTAAACTCAGAAGTGGTGTTGATGCTTTAACGGTTCAAATTTAGTCTGTTTTCATGGGTTTGGTGTACAGGTGTCAGTTTGGGACTCGGTGTGTGTTTTATCAGTAAAACAGAAGCCACAAGTTGTAATTTCTCCTATATCTCTACTGAAATGGCGTTAATCCGTGTGTGCTCTTGCATGTGTCCACAGTTGGTCCTGGACTCCCAGAAGCGGGTCTTCTCCTGGGGCTTTGGAGGTTATGGCCGGCTGGGGCACACGGAACAGAAGGACGAGATGGTTCCCCGCCTGGTGAAGCTGTTTGACTTTCCTGGCCGTGGGGCGTCTCAGGTGTACTGCGGCTATCAGTGCTCATTCGCCGTCAGCGAGATGGGTGAGCTTTCAGTGCCTGTTGCTGAAAAAAGGGGGTGTTGGGAGTAAAAATGAAGTGGAATGCTCACGTGTGTGTGTGTGTGTGTGTGTGTGTGTGGCTTATTTGTAGGTGGTCTGTTTTTCTGGGGGGTAACAAACACCTCCCGAGAATCCACCATGTATCCTAAGTCAGTGCAGGACCTTTGTGGGTGGAAGATCCGGAGCCTGGCCTGTGGGTAAGTTGTCTCAGTCCCCTAACCCCCCCCCCAAAAAAAAAAAAAAAACATAATGGGGAGGCATTTCACACACATACTCTGTGACCAGAACAGCACAGTGTGTTTGGCTAAAACACCTAGAAAGTCTTGGAGTTGGGCTCAGATGAAGTTTACATGTGACTACGCTCATGGCGCGTGACGCTGACGGCCGTCTGTTTGCCTTGTGACCACCTCAGGAAGAGCAGCATCATCATCGCTGCCGATGAGAGCACCATCAGTTGGGGGCCGTCTCCCACCTTCGGAGAGCTGGTATGTGACGACGCTGAACTGATATGGTGTTAACCTGAGGAAAAGCAAGTTCTCAAACAGCTGTCATACTAGGAGGTGTCTCAGCACTGACGCAGATCAGAGCCCCCACGGTAAAGGTCTTCTCCTAGGGAGGATCGTTATTTATGGTTGTAAGACTGTGGCGATGCAAATCCAAAAGGTGGAGTTGCTAGATGCTTCATAGTAGAAAGTCTGCGAGTGCGGCACAATACTGTTTGCTTGGAATTTAGTAACAAATAATTGTCTTTGTTATCGATCAGGGTAATAGACTTATGGGTTGAAGTTAAGGGGGAACAGGTATTCACAAATTCTCACATTGTAGGCGTCCCCCTAACCCTCAGAAATGTGAAAGGATGACTAGTTTCTCAATGCTGGTTAGAGGTGGTTACTTTATATGCCCTTTCATTTGTGCTGAGCTGCAGAAATAGCTGTTAGCTGAACTTCATACGTCTGCTTATGGAGTTTGTCATGACTGAGTATGTAAGGTAGTGTTGAGCAGGACTAGTCCCGGTTAAGAGCCCCCGTCTTCTGTTGCTGAAGTGAACTTGTTTGTTCTCTCCCCAGGGTTATGGTGACAACAAACCCAAGTCGTCCACCACAGCGCAGGAGGTGAAGACGCTGGACGGGATTTACGTCGAGCAGGTGAGCATTTTTCTGCTCTTGCAGCTCCTTGTCTTTCCGCTCATGTCCTTATGTGCGTGTGGGCACGCTTGTATTTCAGGTGGTGATGGGATACTCCCACTCACTGGTCATCGCCAGGCAGGAGACGGAGTCTGAGTGTGACAAGCTGAAGAAGCTGCCAGAGTACAACCCCCGCACGCTCTGATTGGCTGCCAGCCCTTAGCCCCTCCCCAAATCCAGAGGCAGCTGATTCCATTACAGAATGCTCTCTCTCTCCAGGTGTAGCCATGGTGAGGGAAGG
>JABJVR010000087.1:901998-938241 GCA_025773905.1 Chitala chitala
ACAAACTCACACACAAACCTAAACACAAACTCACACACAAACTCACACAAACCTAAACACAAACTCACACACAAACTCTCTCACAAACCTAAAGACAAACTCACACAAACCTAAAGACAAACTCACACACAAACTCACACAAACCTAAAGACAAACTCACACACAAACTCACACAAACCTAAAGACAAACTCACACACAAACTGAAACACAAACCTAAACACAAACTCACACACAAACTCACACACAAACTCACACACACCTAAACACAAACTCACACACAAACACACACAAACCTAAACACAAAGTTACACACAATCCCAAACACCTACTCATACACAAACTCATACACAAACCCAGACACAATCCCATACACACAAACATACATACAAAGCCAATGTTCACACAACCGATATCTGTGCAGCACCTTGGAACAGTTTCCTCTTTTCACAGTGTGAGACTGTGGTTCACTTAGTGTCAGCACAGGAATTTTAGTGCCGAAAAGTGACATGAACTTTACAATGTGCTGTCCACTGTCCCCTGTCCCCTGTCCACTCCAAATTGAACATGATTGTTCACACACTTCTCATGAATATCTGCACAGCATACACCACAGAACAGCATCTGAACAACTTTCAAAACTTCACTTTAGTGTAAAAAATTACACTGTAGTGTTATCACTGTCAGGAGTCAGCTTTCTTTGATAAAAAGTATGTGTTCATTTGTAGAACTGGGACATTATGGACAGTTTGTAAAGTCCACCTGGGCTGTATGTAGTGGTTAGGTCATGATTGTACTGAGGAAACTGTGGGCTACCTTAATTAATATGTATTGTTAATGAGTCATTTCCTTGACTTAATATGAATCTCTCCTAACCCGCTCTTCAAATCTCGACACTGTTCACAAAAAGCTCCAGGAATGCTGAAATGTTAGGGTGTACACTAAAACACAGTAACGATTAAAGTTTAACAGAAAACTAACACCAGGCTTGGACACAAGAGGAAAACCTTCCTGCCAAACAGAAAGCTTTCAGAGTAAGAGTGCAAGTCACCAGCACACCAGGCCCCTAATCACTGTGAAACATCACGCCTGAGGTCTGCTCCAGAAAAACAGTCCAAAGGCCCACCTAATTCAAGGTGTGTGCACACCATGCAGTGGGACAAGATGCAGTGGGACGAGATGCAGTGGGACGAACACAAACCCTCTCGGGCGTGGTGTGAAAGGTGACGTCATGGCAGTGAATGTGTCGGCAAACAATGACTCCCTGCTACATTAGTGTGAATTCACGCATGGTGCATGTGGTTATCAAGGAAAAAGTACATTTCATGCAGGGGGGAAAGACATAAACTAGAAAAGATGTTTTATTCATAACTCACTTTTGCATGCAGTGTGAATTGACAGCTGTGTGCTCAGTAACCAGACAGACTGCCACTAATATGGGGGACTTTTGGGAACAGAGTGTCACACATCATTTGAAAATGTGGATAGCCCAAATGGCTGTGCCTGTGCCTCGTGCTGCTTTAGTTGTGTGGTAAACAGAAGCCGACATTGTGAAAAGAGCCAAACCAGCTAATTCTTTGCTCTAACAGCCTTGGCAGCTGATATGTGGCCAGTACAAGAACAGACTTCAGCTGGATTTATTGCCTTTTGAGATGAAGGAGGAGTCTTTTCAATGAAAACTAAGGAGCATGATCGGCAGGTTCAGACTGAAATGCGAAACGTATTTTTTTCTTTTCCTGTAATTTTAAAGAGTCCTGTTGTTTGCTGCCAGTTTTCTATAAACCATGTAAATATTGTAAAACTGTTCTCAGTCTGAGAGGCCGGCTTTTGCTGAAAATGGCTTCTCCTTTGATTCCAAGAAATTATCTCAAAGGACAAATCTGGACTTTGCTCTTAATATTCCACCCACAAGACACTCCATCAAATATTTAGACATTTCCTGTGCTGAACACCAAAAAGAGAACTGTGTTACTTGACAGCAGAATGCGGAATGTGTGTGTGTGTGGTTTTGTGCATTTCTGCTTCCCGTCATCAAAAACAGTTTCAAGTAGAGAATATTTTAGTTTTTAACTTTTGGCACCAATATGGATTGCATTGAATTTCACTGTACATGTGGAATGACAATAAAGACTATTCTAATCTATTCTACCAGTTTTTTCATACTTTTGCAACAACAGGTATTGAGCAGGGGATTTACGGTAGATTTTGTGTATAAAGATTTGCTAAGTTAACGGAACAGTGTGAGTATTTGGAGTTATAATATGTACATTTTGTCAGAATTTCCTCCAAACCTCTTGAATAAATAAGATCAGCACCTCCACGCTCTCAGGCAGCTGCACCCAGATGTAGTACAGATGCTCACCTCATCGAGGAAGAGATGCTCACCTCTTCTTATCTGAAACCCTTTCTGTTGACACTAACTCTAAACCACTGACCCATTTCAAAGTCTGAAAATAATTTTCCTAATCTTACAAATCAAACATCTATGAACTCTTTAATTTGCTTCCAAACCAAGAAAATGCGTGAAACTTTTTTGGCACCCTGTTGTATAACTAACCGTATAATGCTAGCTAAATTTAGCTTGAGTGATCAATCAGATTTCGAAAACATAATTTAAAGACTCAGAATGTCTGTAATGTACATGTGTACATATTTAAAATTCTGAATACCTAACTTTGGCATTTGCTCCAAAATTCTAAACATCATTTTACAAGTTGTTAGTTAAATTAGAGGCCAATGCATTTAATTTCATGTTAATATTTGAAATAGATTGTGTAGTATTCCTTCAGTTTTTCCAAGTCACAATATAGATTTACACTAACACCATAAAAAGTACCGTACTGATGATAATGTATTAGGTTTTCTAGGTAAATACAAACTTTACAAAAACAGACATTATGACATCACACTTAAGGAGTTCCAGTGACGTTTCAGCTGTACATAAACGGAAGCTCAACCCTATATGTTACATTATTTTTACATTGTTTTCATTTAAGTGAAGTGACCAGAGTATGTAACATATATAAGGTGTATCATATCTCTGTCCTATTTTAGTGCCTGTCCTTTTCAGATTTCAATTAAAGAGAAGATGAACATTATTCTTTTTTCAACCCTAAACTCTGACAACTTGGTTAAGACAGAGTTTTAAAGAGCAGCACAAATGTAAGTGTTAGTTCCACTGGCCCTGTAATGTCCAACATTTTTCCTGTTTGAGTTTCGTTCCTTTTCTTTTTTTCAGTAACATGAGTGCTGATCAGGGCCCCGTGAAAGGTTTCATGATAAGGTGTTATATAATATGTTCTAAGTTTTGAGGGCCCTTGTCAGTCAGAGGCCCTTGGAACCATCCTGAGTTTTCATCCCTCAAACTGACATCCAATTTACTAGGTTACCCTAGCTAGTTTTTCATGTTCACTAGGTTAAATTGTTCACATATTTGTTGACTAATTCTCCATAAGTCGTTTTCTTCCCGAAATTAATTTTTTACTTTCTTCAAGAATGCTGTTTGTGGAGAATTGGCACTTTTGTTTGATAAACTTTCAGTTTGATCGTTTTTCTTGTTTTGATAATTTGGGTTCTGTAATGTTTATGTCCTTTTAATCGTTATTTTAACAAAATGATTACATCGCGCCTGTCCGCATACTGGGGGCGGTGGCGTTACCCCACACCCACACCCACACCCACACCCACACCCACACCCACACCCATCATTAGAACTAAAGACCTACATGTTCGCCATAGGGCCGAGCTGGACAGCGTGTTGAGGGCTCCTGCTTGTACTGTTCAGTCTGCGTGTGAACGTTTTACTAACTTCTTTTTCCCTTTGAAACGAGACACGTCAAGGTACTTTGTTATATGCAATTGCATTGTTATTATTTTTATTTATTTATTTTTTCCTGTCCGCTGTCTTTATATGTGTATTTGTTTCTTGCTTTACCATGTAAAGCGTTCTTGAGCTCGGGAAAGGCGCTATATAAATTAAACATATTATTATTTTTATTATTACTACTTCATCATCCCGAAATTCACGTGTTCGTATTTCTGGTCAATAACAACCGCGGAAAACTGCGTTTCACTGTGATAAGTTGATAACATTGTAACAAAGCCGGAAATTCAGTTATTGTGAAGCATGCAAGAGTTGAATAACTTCCTCGCATATTTCAATTGTTTAGTTAAATTCATGTTTATTAAAATTGCTGACCAATGACTATGTTTAAGAATTTATTTTATAACCAAGTTATTTGTCCATAAGACAGAAATTATATAAACAGCAGCAAAAATATTAAAGGAAGCGGCAATGGATAAGTATGCAGTAAATCAGCACCGGATTGAAAGTTTGCCCTTCTCCTTAGGCTGTGCAGCTGGGCACCCCAGGGCACCGCAGGGCGGTACTCACCTTCTCCTGTATTCGTCCCTTTCCCTCTTCACTTTGGCCAAAACGTTGTAAAGTGCCCTCAGCTCTGGAGTGATGGTATCAATTTGAACCCCAACACCATCCGGGTGCGTCCAAGACACACCGGGCCCCTGAAGGGTCTCGAACCTCTCCCCGTATTTCCTGACGTGCGTGAAACTCCAGATGGTACCGGGCAGCCGAGATTGAAAATGAGGAGCCGCCGTGGGCTGCTCTGCGTAGCAGGAATCCGTCTGCACCGCCTGATCGCGGGTGTAGAAGGTCCGGTAGCGGTAGTTCTCCACGGCTTGGAGCAGCTGGTTCTCCAGCACCTTGTTGCGCCGCTCCAGTTCGTGCACTTTGGCGAGGAAGCAGCGGAACCGCAAATTCAGTGTTTTCAGTACATGGATGTTGGAGCCCAGGTCGTTCCGCAGAGCAGCGGTCACCGCAGTCCCAGCGCCGGTGGCCCCGGATGAACCAGCCGCCCCATTAACCGGGACGGCAGCGACGCCGGATAACTCAGAAAAAAGTAACGAGTTCATTCTATTGTCGCATACAAAACGAATATTCTGATTGTGCTGCAAATAAAAATGTGTTTTTGACCAGCCATCAGGCCAGCAGCTTAAGGTACATGAGCGAGCATTTACTGTGTTCTAGACGCACCCCTCTACCCAGGCTCCATCCCGTCCTCTCCCCCTCCCCCCTACCCACCCAAAAAGGGTCAGTCCTCCGCCGACTTCTCTAACACGCAAATCTCCGAATTGGGGATATCAATGCGGGTGCCCACGATGCAACCATTACCGTCGCTTCTTTTATAAACCATGCACGATCGCCGAGTAAAAAAAGATTCAGTATAAAGCATACAAAAAGGCATAACTAGTTCTTCCAAAATGCGCATCCGCAGCTTCCATTTACTCCATATAAATGAATAGGCGGTGGTAGTACCAAAGCGCTGATTTAAAGCTCGTCTTTGCCAGGTACTGTCGATGTCGCCTCTGTTTTAAAGCATCCCTCCGCCATCACGCTTGTGGTGCTCTGCAGCAGCCCGGGGCTCCGCTGTGCCGGGGTCGTGTTTCATGCTGCTGCTCGGTACTCTGCACTGAAGCAGCTGCAGCACCCGCAGCATCCGCAGCATCCGCGCGCCGCCCGCCGCGCATCCGCGCGCAGGGTGCCAAGTCCCTCTCCGGACGTCTCGCTTATTACACACTCAGCCCCGGAATAATGCATGAGTAAAGGTGCAACAGTACCTAATGGAGCAGACAGGCATTACTGCTGCAGCTAATCGTTTTGGTATAGTGGAGATGAAAATAATTTCAGATATTAAAAAATGTAATACTGGAAAAATTCACAAATGTAGATTTCGGGTGTCTCCCCCCCTCAACTCAGCAGCAAATGCTACGGATGAAGATGGTTAATATAAAACCAAGTACGCCCAAAAGTGCAAAAACCAGCTAAAATGCAGTTACACCAGGAGCAATTCATTATGTGGTATTTAAACGCCGTGCCATTTTAAAATGTATAGAGGAATAATAGTTTGCGGAGCGGTATACCGGACGGCTGTGCAATGATTAACATTTAAACTCCTTTGTTTTATGGAGGTGCTCATCGGTATAGGCGAAAAATAAAGTACGACTAAGGCAAGGCGTAGTTTAGGGTGTGCACGGAGAACCAGCAGAGGCAGGTGTGCATACCAAAGCGTACGGGTTACGTGTTATGGGTTCATTTTAAAATGACAGCAATTTTCAGCCAACGCATAGTAAATCACCCTTTATATTAGGAGGTAATTATAACAAACATATTGAAACGAATTGCAGTTATCCCAATGTAAAGCTATAATTGCCATCAAAACATGTTGTAAAGACATTTGTTTGTTCAATTTTACGTTTTCAATTTATTGATAGTTTCTGATTTAAACCAATTTCTCGTTTAATTATCCGCTTAATTTACATTCGGTAGAGCCATGTTGAAAAAAACATATACTTAGTTTATCATCACACAAACATTTAATGGCCTGACCCCACCCCTATATCACAACCACTGTCCCATACCTACCAGTGGGTCAATTCTAAATTTGTGTGTACACATTCAAAACCGCAATCAGAGCTTAAGGAAGCCAGGAAAGGGGAATTTTAAAAGTGACCGCAAAAAACAGTCAGATGTTGTAATGTAGTGCAGTGTAAAGGGCTGTAGTAGTAGTAATCATTGCACAAATGTAAGCAGGTTACAAAAACGCTGCGACATAGAATCAATACAGCTTTATTAATCGTTTGCTAACCCAAAAAAGCAGACATTCAGCAACAGTTGAACATTGTAGCAGCGGGAATAGGCAAATAAACACGAAACTGGATTGAAACAAACGCCACACCATGCATTCTGCTCTGAGTACAAGGGCGCCCCCTGTGGGCGTACATAGGTTTTCGATCGCTGAGTCTGCACCCAGCGGCACCGTGCTTACCAGAAACGAAAACAATTCAGGAAAAAAAAAAAAAAAAAAAAACAAAAAGTTTCGCTTTCAGGATATTCTCAGCTTATGATCTTTTGAATGACAAAACCCGTTCTTGAACAAGCCTGTGCAGTTGCGTGTACAGAAAGGATCAAAGCTAGAAATTAATCATGGCAAAATACCCAGTTATTTTCCCTAAAGCAATGACAAACTTTTTTTTCCCCCCATGTTGATATCCATATGTTAAGTAAACAAACTATAGCAGAAACCTGTCCCAAATCAGAATTCATTTCAAAAAAGGGAAAAACCCTGTGCTCACTTTCTTCATCTTTTTAACTGTCACAAATAAAAACACCCCTAACATGTGGTGTTTTAAAACAAATTGAAGGCTTAGTTACTGTCATATTAATTAGCACACAGACTGAGGTCCAAAGACATCACTGTAAAAGCTGGGCTAGACTGAGTGGGCTCAACTTACACCATAATATTAGTTAAATGTGTAAAGCTCACACTAGCTCTCAGTGAATTTGGACATTGTTTTAACAACAACAACAAAAAAAACACCCCAAATTAAACAATTTAAATTTTCCCATCATGGTAACCTTAAAATACTTAAAGTGACTTTAAGATTCTGCACCCAGACACTTGTGAGATATGGGCTTTCATTAGAGAAAGCCTTATAATAAGAGATGCATAATGTTGTCAGGCTACACATAAAGGTCTGAGCTGTGTGTGAAGGTGACAAAACAGCATACCGAAGGCTGCTCAGGGGCAACTGGAGACACAGGTGTAGTTTGTGTGTCTGTGTCAGGCTGTGTGCGTGTGTGTGCATCTGTGTGCATGTGTGTGCATCTGTGTGCATGTGTGTGTGAGAGAAGAGATGCTGGGAGGCCTCCATGACCTCCCAGGCGTCCTGGGAAGAAGCCTTTCACTGTTTCCCTGTGAAGGGGCCTAGGTTTTCCCCTCGTGGGACACCAGCACGGATCAAAGCCGTCAGAAGTCCGGTACCAGACCCCCTCAGGGCACAGAGTTCAACAAATCCTGCACAAAGCCCTCTGGGTTTGGGATCTCAGACAACAGTCCTGGGAACACAAAAACCAAAAACATGGTCAGGCAGGAGTTGTCAACATTACTCATCAAAACACAATCTGTCATGATCTCATTATATGCATAATACATGGTATTTTATGGCCCATAGGTAATTTTGTATATTAACATCATTGACGTAAAAATAAATGTAGGCATAATTAATGCAAGAACCATGGCTGGGAATCAGCTCTGATCTCGCAAATTAATCCAATTTCAAATCACAAATACCTGACTGAATTCAACTCTGCTTAGATTCAATGTCAGTTCAATTTAATTTTGCTAGAACAGAATTTTAGAAAAATGCATTCACCATGCAGATTGTCAAAGAATTCTTAAACAAAGGTCAATGTATATTTTAATTTAACCAACAAACAAAACGGTAAACTACAATAATCACATGACTTACCAAGCAAGTCAATTAACTGTTAAAGATCGTTAGGCAATTTACTTAACATCTTCAAACAAGGCCTGAAATTCAGTTTTGAAAATCAGGGAATCACCCCCTTACAGGCCTGACATGGGGGATTTATAGTTGGGAGGTATTATTTTACATAGTGTTTGGAACTTTTATATTAAAACCCTCTGTAAAACTCAATTTGTATTATTTTTACAAAATTTTTAAATTAAAGATACTCCAAAATAAAATGTTTATTCACTCTACAAGATTTTTCAACCACCAGTAATACTATACTTTTCAGTATTTCACTACTTAAAATTGAGTTAATCAGTCTGATTGAAATTTGTATGAAAAAGAAAACATCCTTAACCATATCGTTAGCTATCAACTCATTACCTGAATAGATATTACATATCTGTTAATACGCACCTACGACGTCGAAGAACTCGGAGAAGGACTCTGCTGGCATGAGCTCGTCCTGGAAGGCGCGCAGCACGCGCTCCGAGGCCTCGTAGATGGGCATGTCGCTGTGCCGCACGTACTCGGCCAGCGAGAATGACCAACCCCCCTCCGTGTTACTGGTGGGCACTTTCTGTGGGGGTGGGAATGCTGAGCGTGAGAATATCACACAACCCGGTAGGCTTTCAGCACTGCTACACGACTGCAAAATACAGAAGACACACTTTGGACGAACAACTGATGCTCGAATAATTCATAATCAGTCTGGGATCAGGAATCCCAAACACATCACATCTGCTCACCTACTCAGATCCCACACACTCCTATCTGCAGCCATGCTTTCTGTTCAGTGTGCTGTTCTTGACCACAGAACACCTTGCATTGGCACTGTACACCTTTGCCAGTCACACGGGTGTTCATCTCACCCACGAAGCAGCTGTTAAACGATGTGTGTGCGGTAATGCGCGGACTGTCCTTTACCCTGAACATGTCATAGATGAGATCCACGAGGCCCCAGAAGAGAAGTGGAGAGCGGTAAACTGCGTACTCCTTCATGGATTTATCTGTGAGTCTGAAACAGACAGGGCAGAGTGTGATGTTACACGCATGTGCACATATACCACAGACTTTACCAACGGGTCAACGTTGTACAGAACCTTCACGATGTGTTTGAGGAGGTACATAACATAAAAAAATAAGTGCTACATAATGCTGAATTGAACCCACAGGCTATTTTTCAGTTGCTAATATGGCCTGTCTCGTCATTTTTCCTAACGTCTGACTAACTGGGACTGCGTGCTGACAACTCATTTTTGACGTAAAGTAACAGTCCTTTGCATTTTACACACGTTTTCCCGACTGGTTTACGGCCCGGTATGTCAGCCCACAGTACCGAACCACAGTTGGGGAAACTGCGGCATCAACAACTGCTAACACAAGCAACATTACGTAGCATTTAGAACGCCACCGCAATGAAACGCTCCGGACACTACACGCGAAGAACAAACATAGTCCAGCATTATTTTTGCTCGTTTTTCTTCAGAAATAAAAATGTTTTTCATTCAACGTGGATACCATGACAAAATGGAATTTTGAACCCAGTACTGTGAACTGAAGCGCACCATGAGCTAAATGCACTGTTACATGTTTGGGGAAAAAAAACCAACAGGAAAATTCACCCAGTTAATTACATGTCTCAATGTGAAGGTCTGGGGAGATACAACAAAACAACAAATTTTAATAACCCTCAAGACTCCACAACACACACGTTGTAACATGTTTACACTCAGTTTTCAAAACAAAGTTGAATTACGAGTTAAAGTTTGTACAACAACACTTCGGTTGCCCATTTGCCATGAGTAGAGGGAAGATATCTTCAAATCAAAGCAGTTTCTGCCATTTTACTTTTCATGGAAACAACAGATGATGAGTCATTCACCAACTGAAGTGTCTGTTCTGATTTTTATCTTTTAACCTCTGAATTCCACACAATGCATGAAGTTCCTTTTGCACAGATTTAACGCTCAACCTTACAAGCAAAATGTAAGTCCAGCATAAGGATTAAACAGACAGACTCATAATCAGCAGGTTGCCAGTTCTTGCCCTTTTAAAAATTTTACATAGGAAAAAGGCAGGTAAATGTAAGGGTGACATGAAGAAATTGTTGTGTTCTTACTTGCTGGCGCCCCCTGGGGACACCTTGCGGGCATGCACGATGACGAGCAGGCGGCGGAGGAAGTCGAGGCGTAAGGTCCGCCAGCGTTCGGGCGGCAGGATGTGCAGTGCCAGTATGGTGTAGTAGTGAGGCCCATCCACCTCGTACGTGCTTTCCATCCACTTCTCACACGGCTGCTCAAGGAAGCTCTGCAGGTTCTTCTCCTCCCGCGAGGTGGCTCTGGTGCTGTGTGGAGGTCAGGGGGTCAGGGGTCAGGGGTCATGGCCAGCACTCTAGCTCAGTCTCACAAATACATCCACGGTACTGCATTTCATTCGCTTATGGCAACACTTTGATCCAGAGCGGCAGAGAAACTTACGGAAGGAAAGAAAAACTCTTATCTAGTGCATCACCAGTGAGCTCATTATAGCAAACATCTGTTTATAAAGAGCAAAATGGAGAAAAATCACGCAGCAGCAACACTCAAACACAGACTGTGGGACTACACAGCACTAAGAGATAGTCATTAGCATTAGCCTATGACCCTGGTCAGCAGGCCGCTTCAAGGGGCTCACAGGTGCGGTAGAGGGCTGCCGCGAAGCGCACTTACGTGTTCAGCACGTAGAGCACGGTGTGGATGATGTAGGGGATGAGGTGGATGTTACTCTCGCGGCCGCCCCCGCCCGTGTCCACGCTGAATGACTGCTCCATGGCAAAGCGCAGGAACAGCAGTTTTGTGTCGTGGATGTTCAGCTGGTAGGTGGGCTCCCGCTGCCCTGTGCACTCCTGTAAGTATGTGTTATGCCTACAAGAGCACATAGGGGGCGCTCATCACAATTCAGACATATGCATAGTGCCATCAGCGTAACAAAAAGCAATGTGCAGGACCCAGAGTGGGCGGGGTTATCACTACATCAGACACCTCAGGATTCACCAGACTTGCCCGATGCCCACTGGGAAAGACCACGCAGCGAGTGAAAATGCATGGATAATGGGATTGAAGGGAAGAGCGCACCTGGCCAGACAGGTGGCAAAGGCGGACTCGGGCACGTGCGGTCCCCACACCGGCAGCAGGCCGTTACACTTTGTGTTGGCGTTCTGCAGGGCGGCGCTCTCCCACTCTTCTCTCCCACGGGCCAACCTGGGGGGAGGTGCCGGTTAGCATCACCGCAACAACAAGCGGCTTTCGAAAGAAGACGGCCCTCCGCCGCGGCGTACCTGACGGCGGCCAGGTGGCAGTCGTAGTGCACGATGTTAAAGTGCGACACAGTGCTGTAGCCCTGCTGCTTCCTGGGCTTGTTCTCAAACTCCTCCAGCGCCACACGCTTCGTGAACGTGTAAATGCCGAGGACCTTGGTGGGCTGTGGACAGGGTGCAGAGATTACAGCGGGCTCTCATGCTCAACAAAACCTTCGCTTGTACGCAAGTAACGCCTTCAACACATTTACAGCTCCGCCGTGCGCTTTAACAGAAATGCACAGCACTACCGTCACCGCTGAAAACAAGGTTTTGAAGAAGGTGTGCGTACCTGGAACTTGTAGCCCTCTCTACAGATACAGCAGGTGAGGCCGGGTTCCTCAATGAGCTCCTCCATCTGCTTCAGCAGCGATGTCTTCGTCACCACCTGGCCCTTCTCGTTTGTCTACAATCACATCGCGTGTTCTGTCACCATACCAGCCGCACCACACCTGTGGTACACACGGTCACACCCAGGACACCCCTCTGCCCGTATTTCCAGTCATGTGGTACGTACTGTCATTCCCAGGGTACCCAGCGCCTTCTGCCTCATGGCCATAGCCATGCGCTTCTTCTCAGCACGCGTCTCGCGGCGTGCAGCGTCAATCTTCAGGTTCACGTCAGCGTGCTCCCGCAGTGCTTCCAGAAGATTCTCGGCCAGCGTGCCTATGCCCTCGTCGCTCGACACCTGCTCCAGTTTGTGCAGGTTGCTGATTGAGTCTGTCCCAATCAGCATCTGCAGAACAGGAGGACAGACGGACAGGGAGGGGGACAGAAAAGCGTTACGGTCCTGCTACAGGCCAGGGTGGACCTTAGCATTAATGTCTGTGCACAGCATAATGCTCACCATAAATTAACAGATGAGGTACCGCAAGATGTTACAATACACCATTATTTTAAAGCCAAATACGTTTTATATTAAGGCACCAAAGAAAACAAGTGCTTAACAATTACATTTAAAAGTTCACAATGTGCTACAGAGGTTGTCCTTGCCCTGTGTTCAGTAGCATGTTTATCACGTTGAAGCTCTGCTACGCACAAAGCATAACCATGGCTACACCATAACCTATACTGAAAAATGTTAAGGGGAAATGACAGATCAGTACCTGTGTGGGGGGGTGCTGTGTGGCCAGACCGCGGAGCAGCCTGAGGATAAAGGGCAGAGCAGGGCGAGACAGAAACTTCTTCCATACATCGGCGTCCAGGCTGGAGAACACAAACAGTAAGGTGATGTCCACCACAAAGCCCCGTCGCTTGGTAAAGTCTACAATGTCAACGTGCTCACTTTTTAGCGCTAGGGATGTGTTTCTTCATGTAGTCAAGTGCACTCTGGGTAATGCCCTTCTGAAGGATCAGGTCTTTGAGCTGGTGACCATTACTGTTGTTCTTGATCCCAGCAGCTATCTTACAGAAGCAGTCAAGGAAGACCTTGTCATCCACGCTGTGCTCTTCATCGTACCTGTGAAGAACATGGAGAACAGTTGGCCGTCCATGTCATGGAGTTACGGATGTTATACGAGCATCCGATCACACTCCGAACAGAAGCACACATGATGCGCTGCTGTGAAGCCAACTCTGGCTAACGTACTTGTCGAAGTTGCAGCAGGGCTTGAACCTGTCCACCAGGATGTGCATCTTCTCCAGCTCCCCGAAGGACAGGTAGGGGATGATGCGGAGGAGACCCTGCAGCACGCTGGGGTTTGAGCGCACAAATGGTGTGTTGATCTGTTCCAGCAGCATCACCAGCTGGTCTTTGTCCCCCGTCAGCAGTAAGTTACCCTAGTAGGCAAGGAAGTGAACAGCTCAAAGGTTTCAAACCTGCAGACTCACAGGGGCAAAGCTGAGACCTGGTCTTCACATGGGTCATTCCTCAACATGGTATATTTCCAGACCTTGAGAGAGGTCCTCACTCAGTAGCTCAGATTAGCATGCCATTAGTGAATGTGTGGCTTAACCTTCTGCCTGTTGGTGATTATATTAGTCCCCATTAAATTTAACCTATAAGCACAGCAAAGCAAAGTTTTTTGAAGATTCATTAGAGAACTTCGTTAAGGGCCCCACCCGTGGCTCTCTGATGACCAGTAACACACACTCAGTTAAGGTGATGTAATGGTCACTAAAGTGGGTGTTTTAGGCAGTGATGCTGAGGGGCAGTGCAGCCCACCTTGTCCTCAGACAGTGTCTCAGCGTTGGCCTCGTCCAGAATGATCTCCATGATGCTGAGGACCTGCTCGGCAATCGAGGCTCCTCCGCTGTCTTTACTCTCCTGCTCTGCCACGAGTGCCTAATGGAGAGACATCTGATTTCCCAGCAGGCCCTTTAACAGAGCACGCGAGCGCATGTCGTTTCACTGAGCGGAGGACGGCAGCGCCAGCAGGGTGGGCTGGGTCTGCTTACCAGGTTCAGCGTTCCCAGCATGACATTCAGTGTGTTCATCTCCGGCTTGACCAGCTGCTGCCTGTTAATCTTCACTTTCACACAGTAACTGAACAGCTTCAGCAGAACCTGCACGGAAAACCACGTTTGCCAAAACGTGCCTCTGGCAACACTCCTTGGAAACACGCACTGAAACCGGCCTTAAACATTAGCAACCGCTCCCAATTAGCATGCAGGTAAACACCAATCTCTACCACACATTAATGCACCAACTCTGCTGATAATCTTGGCCAAACAAAACAAAGTTATAGTCCCATGCAGGACTGAGCATGGAGAACAGACACAAGCAGCACTACAGGAGGGTGAACATCAAACATCACTGGGGGGCCACACTCTAACTCTGGGGGGTGCACCCCTACTCACCGTTAGCAGATGTCTCCCCTGTTTGAAGTCTTTTATTCCAGACAGCCTGTTGAGCATACACTCCAAACCTCCACACTGTGCCATCACTCCTGCCATCTTGTACACCTCTTCATCATCCTCCTCTTCATCTGTACAGGCAAACCACATTTCAGCAGAGAGGAAATTACACAACTACTAGAGTTCAGAGCATGTTCGTGACACTAATTATTTCGTGTAAATCATTGTTTGGCTGATATCCATGTTTTGTGCTCGACAGCCCTCATTCAAAGACAACAACACATCACAACCCGAAACTGGAGAGAAGCTGCTTGAACAAGTCTGCTATAAACATGCTCATGACTCATTCAGCTGCAATCTGGTGATAAAACTATTTAATGTGTCTAATGGAAATGTGTCTAATGGAGCACGGCATTTCTTTGCCGTTATGCATCACATCACTGTTTTCCGCTCTTTAATCGACTTGACATTAGCACCTGTGGTGGAGTCCAGCGACTCAATGAACTCCTCGGTAGCATCGCCCAGAAGGCCCCTCATGCGATAGATGATCCTCATTGGCTCGCCCTGAGGGCCAGATAACACAATGAGCAAGTAAGAGTGAACAAACTCTGACAGATATCCAGGAGGCTTTACAAACACTGGCAATCATCTCAGCAGAAGCAAGTTTGATCATGGGAGCCCTGTTTGGAGCAGGGCTCGTCTTTGTGTGTGTCAACAATCTGTAAGACAGCTGAACAAACCCATAAGGGTCTGAACACATACCTCGTTGGTGGGGCACCACACCTTCTTATAAACCTCCGCAACTGCAAGATCCAGGCTAATTATCTTGTTATTCACAAGCAGCTACAAAGAGATCAAATTTTGGGTCAGGCAAGCCTCATAAAATATTTCATGTGATGCTTTCTGACAGCTGTGCAAGAGGTGAAACTCGAATTAAACAGTTTAAAGAACATTTTTCTTGACAGGTTCCTGGATGTCTACGGTTTTCCAACATTACATGCTAAGGTTTTCCTGGGCTTGAAGCAGTCGTGAGCTGAAGTCTGATAATTACAATTTATGTCACACGAGGGGCCAAAGTTCTGCTCCTGTATGTTATTCAGTCACACAAGTTCATGGTGCAAATGGTTTGGTCAGAAGATGCTAAATGAGAGTGTGTAAAGTAACCCAAGAAGCGTAAAGGTAAGGACCTCCATGCCGCTGTCGTCCTCCAGCAGAGCCACCAGGTCACAGTCCTGGCAGATCTTGTTCTTAATGTCTCGCATGAGAGGTCCGATTCCTGGCTCGTTGCTGCTGTAGGGGTTTCCGGGCATGCGGCCCTGCAGAAAGTCCTCCTGCTGAGGGTCCTTCTCCAGGGTCACAAAAAACTCTGTCACCTCGTTCTCCTCCTGCCAACATCAAGGACAGGGAGCACATCAGTGGGGGCTTCTCTCAGGAGAACCTCCTTCTGAACCAGGAACCACATAAACACTTACAGGGTATATGATGCTGCAGAGCCTCTCAAAGATGAACACGGGCGTCCGGTAGTCGTCAAGGTTGTAGCGTTTGGCCGTCTCAATGCACACAGCCATGAAGGCCTTGGTCTCAGACTCTGTTCCTACAAGATCACATGATGTTATTTGGTTGCACAAAGCTTTTGACACTGACCATCCTAGGAGGGCTGGTTTGAAGACTTTGACCTACCTGTGGTCATGTCCTCCAGCATCTCCAACAACATGTCCTGGGTCTCGTCAATCAGCTTAGTCCTCTGCACCACCAGCTTCCTGAGGCACAGGTATCCGTTGAGTACCGTGCCCACCAGGCGGCTCTTGAAGTGTCTCTTGATGGATTCCACCTCCACAAAGGATGACAGCAGGCCTGCAGGAGGAGAAGTACACTTAGTGCAGTGTTCCTCCAGTACAGCAAAGACAGCAGCCTGATCTCCAGTCAGGTCTGTGCTCTCACTGCGACTGACTGGGTAACTGAATAGTCTTCTTAAATGACCAACAGGAGCAGAAGAGCTAAGATCTCAGATGTACACTCACCAGTGAGGCTTTTCAGTGCATAGCCCTGTTGCAGGTCCGTGCTCAAAGTCGCCTCCTCCAGGGCCAGAAGGTGGGCGATTTCCTGAAAGTGAGAAAAATCTGCAGTTCACTTGTGTGCTCTGGGGAAGTACACAGGTCTGCTAACAGAATAGTATCTGACAGTATCCATGGTCACACACCTTGGTAATCAGGTTACCGATGTAAGGGAGGACTCCCCGAGCCGCCAGGTAGACCTTCCAGTTGGCAGGCTTGATGAGCTTCTGGTAGAGGGCTAGATACTCCGCTGCACATTCACCTGCAACGCTCAGCTCATCCAGGTAACTAAGAGGCACAAAGCAACAGGCAGAGGGCAGCAGACCAAATTTACACAACGTTACACAAGAACACCGTCACAAAGGGCTCTCACAGGACCGGTGTTCTCACTGGTGTAATTAAACAGTGGTTCAAGCAAATATTTAGTTCTCGATATCTTACATATGTGTACACAAATACACATGCACACAATGTCACAGGCTTGATGGAGAACATACATTTGAGGATGGGTGACCAGATGGTATATTCTATATCACCACTTTTAAATTGGATGCTGTGGTAACGTGTTGGATTTCCACCAAGGAGCTGTGATGAAGTTCCTTCATTAACCATGGTGCCCACATATGAGCCATCTGTGCAACCCGACCTCTGCTTACCTGGTGAGCAGGTCCAGCACCTGCTGCTTGCGGCTGGGAATGGTGCTGAGGGCTTCCACGATGGTGCAGGCGGCCTGTCTGGCTGCTTGCGTGGCCGGGGTGAAGAGCACCTGGACAGGACAGAGGACCTACTTTAACACCACAGAAGTGGCACTCCCAAGCAGAGAAGCCCTTGCACAGACCCACAGAGGCCTCACCTGCCGCAGCCAGTTGTTGTGGCCCAGTTTGAGGTCCAGGGGGGCAGTCCGTTTCCCACGCTTGCTCATGAACTGCTTCCACTTCCAAACGTACTTCTCCAGCAGGTACTGCCTCCGCACCTCTGCCTTGCTCAGGGGCTTTGACACAGTTTCCTGGCCTAGAAAAGAAGAGGGAGAGGAAAAAAAAAAACAATTATACATACATACATATAAATAAACCCAAATAACCAACCAAAACAGCTGGCCTCACAAGCAGTGCTGGATTGCTGGCGCACACTCACCTCTGGCTGGAAGGCACTTTTTCCAGGCCTCGTACGATGCCTTTGGGTCCTTTTTGAGCCAGAGCTGAGCCTGGGCATGAATCTCGTTGCTGTAGGGCTTCACAGTGGTCAGGGACTCTATGGGAGCATCCTTAAACAAGAAACAGGCATTAAGGGCTGATCTTGACACAGGATTATTTTAGAACACGGAGAACGTGACTGTCCAATACCTTGTTCTTCTTGCTGGTGGGTGCAGGTGGCTTGATGAGTTTCTGTAAGATCTTCAGACACATGAGGGTGATGTTCTCCACCACCACTGGAGTCTTGATGTTCACAGCCATCAGGAACAGACTGAGAGCTGAGAGCACAGCAGAAATTCAGCATTAGCATGTTGCTGGGGTGTGCTTGACATCAACACAATGCTGAGTGCCAGAGATGGCACACCCCTCCCCTCTGCTAACAGATCACTCGCGCCAGGCCCGCACTCACCACAGCGCAGCCGGAGCTCCCAGCAGCCCCCCTCCTTGGCAATGGAGTCTGTCAGCAGTTGCATCTCGTACTGCAGGCTGCTGACCTACAGGGGTTTAACCGGAGCACAACTGGTCACCTCACCAATTCTTCAGACATGTTTACACCATGACACTATGGCATGAAGGTACAACTGAGTGCTTCACAGATCTGTACTGCTGTATGTCAGACACACTGTCTGTTATGTAATGGGAGGAGAAATGCACTTACCAGGTCAGGGTTGGCCCAGTGGCCCTTCAGGGCAGCAGACACTTTGGCGATGATGAGGTCGTTCATCTGCTGAGTGGCCTCTGGGTGATCTCTGACAGATGGGACAGAGAGATCCATAAAGCGGACATTCCAAACTCTACAGTGAAAGTTGCTGGTTTGCTGCTTTTGTTAACTTTGACATTTGAAATAACTTACAGGAAACGATAACGTACTTCACCACCTCTGACACTAAAACTGTCAAACTACCAATCATGTCACACTAAAGCCTACAAAACCACACTGTTAAGTTCAGGTGCCTGTGACTAAAACAGGTAACAGATGCACACCTTCATGCAGTCAAGCACTGTTTTCATCACTGATCTTAGGAGCAGGGATGTTGGAGATGTACCTGGTGAGCAGGCAGATGAGCTGGCGCACCTCCTCCCGCATGCCACCTGTGCCCCTCCGCAAGTTGTACTCAAAGAGCTCGCGGATGAGGCCCTGAAGCACGAGGATCTGGCGTATGGATGGGTTGGTGGCCAGGGCGCGGAGCAGGGCGATGCAGTGGCCCGTCACGGCCGACGCACAACCGTAGCACTTGGTGGAGGAGGTGTGGCCGCAGCCCAGCACAGACAGGGCGCGGTACTGGCTGGCGGTGAAGGTAGGCTGCGCTCCAACCCTAGACGACTTGGTCGCCGCCTCACGCTGCTGCAGGTCGTACTCCAGAAGCTCTTTGCGTGACGCCAGGACTTTCTGAAGGTTAGATACATGAACAGTAAGGTATAAGTGAAGCCGTCTTTCAAAGAATAAACAGAGCAGTGCTTACCAGATGTGCTAACTGGTACTACAACTCTGTCTAAAAACAGGAGCTTAAACCAACAACCTTTAGTAAGCACAGGCATACATTTTTGAGAGGGTTTGGAGGCAATATTTGGATTTTCTAAAAACTGTTCTCAAAGAATAGAGCTATCAGCACACCAACGGCAGCAGTGCATCACTACTGCTCCCAGCACACCAACGGCGCCACTGTACTACTGCACTAGCAGCACCAAGACAAGAGGCTACGTTTGAATATAAGCAGTCTGTAGGACACTGTCTCCTCTCACCTGGATGATCTTGGAGAGCTCGTCAAAGGAGGACTTGCAGTCTCCGCTGTACTCCTGCGCCAGCTGCTGGATGTACCTGTTCACGCTGGCAGAGGACGTGCCCAGACTGGCCCCAGAGCCCGAGTCATCCTGAGGACAGAGCGGCACGTGGGGGTCAGGAAGAAAAGTCCTCTGTCCAAACACAAAACTCCACACATACCACAAGCTAGCCAGAAAAATGCATCACTGTGAATCTGTAACACCTTCAAACATGAACATCACTGTAAACATTCAGAACACACAAAAACTGTTAAAAACTGAGTTATTTCCACATAACAGCAACGACAAATATTTATATAATTAAAAAGGAAAAGGTACCATCATTCATTACATCCAATAACGTTAATAAATATGCCATTATTCTGTTTGAAAAGTGAGAAGAGAAACGGGTTTATGCTACCTGTGCTGGCACGCCCCTTACCTGGGGCTTCTCCGGGGCTGCCTCGTTCACCTTGGACAGCAGACTCTCCAGCTGAGGCCGATGACCCATGAGCTGGTGGTACACCCGGTCAGCCTTGTCCAGGAGGGTGTTGATGTTGGTCACGGCCTGCCAGGTTGAGAAACACAAGACAGGATCGCTCAGATTGGATTTAATCTGCTTCTTGTGTCTACAGCACAAAAACTGGCTGAATACCGGAACCTAATTCAGGTGAGAACCAGCCCACAGAGCACTGAGCCCTACCTTCTTCCTGTCCTCCTCGTTCTCTATGGGGTCCACAGCGCAGCAAGGCTTGGCGTAGAGCATGAAGTCAAAACGGGCATATTTACAGAAGCCACATGCATTGCACAGGAAGGGGTCCTTCTCATCGTAGTTAATGGATCTGCAGACAAAGTAAAATACACGCAAGGTAAAAAAAAAAAAAATACCACAGAATCCGTGGCACCAACGTCTCCTTTAACTCACCTCTAAACTCTAAGCTTTAAGACCAACATATAGCTTACACTGAATAATTATTATACTAATTACACAAATAAGCAGGACTGAACCACAGGGCAGTCACTTCTACATTACAGCAGAGTTGGCACACCTGCACTTGTGGCACTGGTACACATTCTCTCCACAGTTGCCACACACGCCTGGGTTGGCTGGGACAGACGCACTGCAGCGAGGACACTGTAGCGTCTCCGTGGACGCCTGGTAGTTCTCGTAGAAGTCTGCAAACTCGATCATGAGGTTGGAAGCTACAATGGGCAGGGGCAGATCAATCTTCACTTCGGTCTGACCTGGAGTTAACTGCACCTTCTTGGCTTTGTGCCAGCGAGCGGGTCTGATGGAGGAGGGGGGGAAAAGCAAATGAAAGGTGTAACCATGGAAACCAAACTAATTTTACAACATTCAATAATTAATGAGGCTCCGACTCATGAAATGTGCAGAGGTGTAACTGCAGGCAAGATCTCACTTGTTCTTGAGCTCCACTATGGCTTGCACGGTCCTGTTGTTGTAGTAGAGGTTGATGGTTCGCACCATTTTGGTGCGTTTGAGATCGCCGATCTTGACCGTGACCTTACTGATGGTGTGACTGCCGATCAGCTTCACCACCTGCTGCGTGGTGGTGTAGCGCGTGTCCACTTTGATGGAGGAAAGCTTGATGTTCTGAGGAACCAGAAGATTGAGCTGAACGTGAGCGAGATGCACATTCCAAAAGCAGAAAGGTTTCAAACACTCGTTCACCATTTCTGTAACTCACCGAGAAAGGCACTTCAGGGTTATTGCATACCAAACAGGGATCGCTCTCCAAGTAAAACCCGTCAAACTCCACCAACCCAGACAAAGTGCTACAGTGAGATGGACAGGAAAGTGTAAACGTTTACATCAGATCTCAGCCGCATAGATAATCAACAGAGAGGAACTTACTTGTAGATGTTTGAGTTGGGATGATTGGTGAGAATGTGGTTTTGCGCTCTGAGAATCTCAACTGCCTTCTGTGTGTATTCCTTCAGCTATTAAAGTCCAGAAATCATCATTAACAAGCCAGTACAATAACCAACAATACCGACCAGTCACTAGAAACCCAAACTTCAGTGAACATGCTATGACCAGGTATACATCAAGCTTTACCTTCTTCTCCGTCTGTGGAGTCTTCAGAGAGAAGTAGCCTAGAAGGTCGACGAACTGGGCGGCCTTGCGTCCGTATGCTGGAAGCTCTGGCCAGATGGCCCAAGCCAAGTCCAGGAGCAGCTCCTGCTGGGTCTTTGTGGAGTTCCTGGATGACAGACATTGTCATGTTTCCTTCATATTCATTCAACTTTCACCAAAAAGACACCATGTTACATTATGAGTTAATTCTACAGTGACATGTACACAAGTCCCCGTACTTCTTTATAAAGCAGACCAACGTGCGTGTCTCAGGTGTGCGTACCTGTAAATGTGCAACGCCAGGCAGTGGGCCTGCCAGCGCACAGACGAGGAATTGGACTCGAGGAGGAAGCAGCGGAGGAACTGGATGAGGGTCTCCTTGTCCGCGAACTTGTTGAGCTGACTGACCAGCGCTGTGCACAGCTGGTCCTCCTGGCTGAGCACTCCGTCACCTTTACAGGTCACATGGCACAGGAGCAGGAAGCGTTCAGGGATATGACACACGATCTGACTACAGTATGGCCCATTTGCATGCAAATCCATCCCCCGCAAATTAGGACCGCTTAAAATGGGTACAGAAAAGTTGACACAAATACACAAACGAGGATGAGTAGACCGGCAATAAATATATAACAAGATAGGAAAGCACAAACCCCCCCACACACACGTTCTTTATTCCCTGTCTCACCATCCTTCTCCTTCTCCTTGTCCTCCTTCTTGCTCTTCTTACTCGAGGACTTGCTCTGGGAGGACTGAGAGGCCCCGGTGCCTCCAGCTGTGCCCGAAGTTGACGACGCAGCGGCCGCTGCCATCACCTTGCTGCCACACAGCGCGGAAGAGAGCAGCTGCAGCAGCACAGGAGACACGCCTTCGTCCACCAGGAAGCTCACCTGCAGCAGGAAGTACAGCACGGCTGCGGGGAAACAAGACACTGGCATCAGGATTTCTGTTCACTGTTTACGACTTCCACAAACACAAGCGTGGACACACTAAATTATATTACGTCTTACAGCGCTGACATGCCAACACAGAGGATATTACTGTCACACGCTACTTAATGTCCACATTACATTCTGTCCAATAGGACGTTGGGTAATTTGGATGTAGTGTGAACACCACATATATACACATTAGGCATGCAAAGATTCAGAAGTTGCAGTTTAAGGGACAAAGTTTCGATTTGGTGCGGTTTGTATTGAGTGTATTAAAAGAAAGAAACACAGGTTGGGTGTTTTGTAGCTTCACCTCATCGCCACCACTGCTCACCATGTTTGTTTTGTCCTTAATTTCCTTCTCATCCATTATTCCATCAGTTTGTTTTTAGTAACATCTTAGTTTAAAAATTACTGATTAAAATTGTTGTAACCTTGGTTCAGCAACGAGAGCTGAACTGTGGATGCCAGACTGAACGGTTCTGCTGTTTTTCAGGTAACTGTTTAGACAGCTTTATTTCACAGGCTACAGTATCTCAAAGCTTTATATTCAATTATATTTTCTTTATAACAAGAATACATATTAAAACAGTGATAAAAGCACAGCAAACACGTAACACATTTCTTGTTCATTATACTGCTGTTAAATCCCATGTGTGCAGTAATAAGGCAGACATACTGTCCCATTCTAAAGCTGCCAGCATGATAAGTCTGTTTATATGAGCTACAGGTACATCTGCAGCTGCTTCTGTCTGCTGTGCCGTCAGCCAAACTGGATGTTTCAAATCAATTTTAATCTTATAGTAACTCAGACAGGTATGCAGTCACTGTGTGATATGGGACTATTACATCAGACAACTTACAGTCGTCCTTCATGCAGAATTTCTGCCAGTTGATGGTGCGTTGCGTCGCGATTTCAGCGCAGGCCTTTAAGTGCTCCATCTTTAAAAACAGGAAAGTCGTATAATTATTGGATCGGAAAACCTTCACCTGTAACACTAAAGTGCGTCATTAAGACACGGGCAGCGGTTCTCACCAGGCTGATGAGGGTGTCGTACTGCAGGGCAGAGCCGGATGTCGCCGTGACAATGCCGCCGCGCAGGAAGATGCCCTGCTCTTCCAGGAGCCTCTTGATGGCACGCACATGCGAGTCCAGCGTGTGCAGGTCGCGCAGTTGGCGGTACTTTTCCTTGGAGCCGCAGATGAAGAGAAGAAGCTTTCGGACCTGGCGCCTCACAAACGGAGTTTGCTGGATCATCAGGTACTGTGAGGAAACGGGTACAAGGGCGTGTCTTTACCTGCTGACCCAAGCATGTAGGGTGACAGCCACCCATCTTTACCATAAACAAGTTAAACGGGCAAAACTCAGCGACATGAAGGATAAAATGGCTGAACAACAGTGGGAGCAGGTGGTGATCTGGTTACAGACTCGGCATCTGCACAATCACGTCCAAACCAGTAGTGCTGAGAAACACGCAAAAGTCCAGATACTTCATAGAAGCAGTGTTATTCTCACATTGTAACACATTTCTACAAAGATGTATCTTCTTCCTAGCGTTAGTCCCATGCTATGGCAGGGGCCGCTGATCGGCAAAGACAGTGCCATTGATGCGACTGAAGGAGTTCTACCACTGCATCGCTCCATCTGTCATTGAAGGCATCATAGCACACACCAAGGGCAATTTGAAGATGCCGATCAACCTAACGTGCATGTCTTTGGACTGCAGGAGGAAACGGGAGAGCCTGGAGAACACCCACCAAGCACAGGGAGAACATGCAAACCCCACACACACGGACCCAAGGTGGGAATCGAACCCCATGCCTCGAGGTGTGAGGCAACGGTGCTAACCACCACACCACTGTGCTATCTTCTACATGAATGAATAAACTTATGCCCCTATTTGATCTGTTTAACAGAGCTGGTAAGGGGATAAGGTTACCTCAGAGAGGAAGTAGAACCACGAGTGGTCGAAGATGGGTGGAGGGATGCGCGAGTTTGTGTCAGCGATCTTCTTGATCTGGTAGGGTAGCCGGAGAACCATTTCGGTGAGCAGCTGGGAGTAGGCCTCAAACACGTCGGCCGCGTGACCCTGGGAGGCAAGGAGGACACGGGAGTACACGGTTAACATTCTGCTATGGAGCTGACCGCTGGCAACCTCTGCAGTGCCACAAGTGCAAGTGCAAGGCCTTTGCCACCATTACAGGTGTAGCAAGATATACAGCTGAGTTAGAAACAAAACAGTCACTCATAGTGAACACCTCAGATGTCTAAAAACACCTGTAATATGCAAAAGGTTGATCACCTGGCTGAGCGGACCTCATCTGCAGCTAAAGACAACATACACAGGTTACACCTCAGGACTCACCTTGACATACTGGCGCAGAAAGAAGGGGCTCATGTCTGGCGGGGAGGATGACGTATGGGGCTTGAGCAGCTGGCTCGTGGCAGTGGGCTCCTCCTCTCCCTGCTGCGTCTTCCAGAATTCCAGCAGTGACTTCAGCACATGCAGACAGTAGTCGATGGCGCCTGAACTGAGCAGCGCCGTTGCAGTGGCGTTGGAGATGAACGAGGATGACTATCACAAAGGGGAAAAAAAAAAAAAAAAGGCACATTAATGCGGCCTGGTGGCTCAATGGGTACAACATCAGGCTGGGATGCAGATGTCTCCTGGTTCAAAATCCTTGCCCAGCCATCAGGTGTGTGTCCTTGAGCAAGACATTCAACACCAGCTCACTGTAACGTATGTGAAATGTTTTAAGTTGCTTTGGATAAAGCCATCTGCTAAATGAATAAATGTAAAAGTATTTAAAAAAGTGAATAATGGGAGATATTACAAAGTGATTTCAAACATCACTGTGAAGCAACTTCTCTTGCTTGTTTGTTAGCTCCCATTGGCTAAAATCAAGCTGACTGACAGGTGAAAATCCCACCCCCCCAAGGCTTCTGAAACTTCATTCTGACCACTGCTACTTGTGAACATTTCGAGAAGCAAATCTGCTAATGTAAGGTTATTATTACGGCATGTACTAAGATAACCTTAAAATGAAATGACTAAATTGAACAGCATTAGACTACAGCCTAGCTTAGGTTAAAAGTATTTCTGTAATAAAGGGTAAAGCTGTGTTAAGGAAAGATGATTGCCACGAGCAATGAAAGACGGCTCTGCAGTGGAGAGCCGTTATCGGGGTGGGGGGGCAGTACTGTACTGTATACCTCTGAGGACGACTTGGAACCCGACTTGGTACGAGACATGAACACACTCAGAAGCCTCATGATGACCAGGTGAACTTCATTCATGGTGCTGCGTTCGTTCTTCTTGGAGACATCCTGAAGACACAAAAAGGAGCAGAGAAGATCAGACCATGTAGGTCTGCAACAATATGGCTTGGAATGTGTCACCTCTCTACCCACCCTCTTGTGAAGACTCAGTGTAACAGACCTTAGGTGTTCACCCACCTTCTTGTGCATCCCTAGCTCAGCAATGAGCTGAGCCAGCAGGTCATCCAGCGCACCCTTGTCCTTCTCGTCTTCCCCGTCGAGGTCGGCAGTTAGCATGAGCACCACCTGCATGTAGGGCAGGGCACGAACCCCACCCACGCTGCGCAGCTGGGGCAGGTGCTGCAACAGCCGCTCCAACAGCATCAGGCGAACCATGTGCAGCCTGACCCAAGAGCAGGAGAGAGCACACAGAGCGGTACTTAGAGTCTCTTCCGGAGAGAGCACACGGAGCGGTACTTAGAGTCTCTTCAGAACAACAGAAGACACTGCATTATAGCAATTACATCTTAATAACTGGTCTAGTCCATGTCAGGAAAGGGCAGTTATGAAACCCTCAAAAAGAGCATCACAAACAGCTGTGTGCGCTGACAGCGTACCGGTTACTGGTGTGGACGTCACCCTCCGTCTCAACCTCCCCCTCCGAGCCCTCGCCCTCCTGCTGGGCCATGGTGGTGCTGATGGCACCAGTGCTGGAGCTGATGCTGCCGGGTCCGGGTGGATGTCCTTCGGTGGCGCCGTCTCCGTAGGCGCTGCTGCGGCCCGACACTGCCAGACGGGACAGAGAGACAGAGAGAGAGGCTCACATATGGGAACAGCGTAGAAGCTGCTTGGAGGTCACGTGACCCAGGTCAAGTCAGCACGCGGGCAGCAGCACGACCCAGCTCGGGTATGGGGCCCTTACCGCTGTGCTCCCCGGCCACCGAGTCAATGGCGCTGCCGCCGCTCTCTGAGCCCACGCTGCCACCGTGCTCGGCCGGCGAGGTGCGCAGAGTGGAGCCGTCAGTGGCCGCCGTGCTGCCCTCGTCGTCCGAGGCTGGAGCTGAAAGCATAACCAGGGCTGTCACAGGACAAAGACAGCTGGCGTCTGCATCGGGCTCTCTCACCTCCTGACATGACACCCCCCCACCCCACAGCAACACCGCGCTCGACCTGACGTGCAAGGACTCGTACAGGCAGGGCAGTATGCCGGACTGAGACCGCGAGCGGGTTACCTGACGCGGTCGTGTCTGAGAGCGTGCCCGCATCCAGAGATGAAGAGCTGGGTGCCTGGCCAGACAGGCCTAGGCTCTGGAGTCCAAGGGCGCTGCTGCTGCTGCCTACGGGGGGGGTAAGGGGAGGGAGGACAGCACATGAACCACACAGCACAGGGAAGGTAGAGGCCAGAAACCAAAGGGGGTTTTATAGTCTAACAGCCTGTGAGCTGTCTGTCAGGTTACGTGGAAAGGCATCTGAACACACCGCCCTGGGATGACAAACCCACAACAGCAACGGTGTTTTGTTGGGGAGGGATGTAAGGATGTGAGTGGGGCGGGCACTGAGACCTTGCTGGTCCTGCTGCAGGCTGAGAGCGATGGCCAGCTCCACCATGGTCTCGTCATCTGCATCGGGCGGGATGTCCAACATTGGGGGGAAACCCTCGGCCCCAGCCAGCAGCGCCTCCAGGGGCGACGGGTTCCCGTTGTTCACGTTCTCCGCCGTCTCCAGCACCATGGACTCCGACTGCATCACACAGCAGAGGGGAATTACATAATAATCGCCTGCTTCAGTGCTGGAGCCCATCTCCACAGCCCCTTCCCCTACAGTCTGTGGAGTCGCTGTTAGTTGACCACAAACACCTGAGGCCTAACGGAATATTGTGACTGATCTCGACGCATGAGAATAAAACATTTTAATACAGATAAACACATAATGCACCACATCAACACAGCAACATCTAGCCAGCAATATGTCAACATGTAGCATAAACACAATATGTAGTGTTAAGAAAAGGGAGATGCTGGCCAAGCTCACCACCATCTCAAAATCGCCGTGGTCCACCTCATTGTGCTCCTGGCTCTCTTGCCGGCCGCCATCGCCACCGCTCATGCTCGATGGCTGCATCTTGTCATCCGCGTCATCGTCATCATCGTCGTCTTTGTCTCCTGGAGGAACCACGGAAGAGTCGCGAGGTAAGTGGCTGCAGGAGGTCGGCAAGGACGCGCACATGGGCACCGAGAGGCCACACTTACCCATGGGGGTGTTTGAGCGAGGAGGGGAGGGCAGAGTGACATGCCGACGCTTGTTCCTGGGCCTGAGCACTCGAATCAGGGCTTGTTTACAGGCAAAGCTCACTGACGTGTCCTGAGAGGTCAATGACAATCACGTTTAAAAGCCACGTCACTCTTAGGGTTCGCTCTGCCAGCAAGTGTCCACTGGTAACGACACGCTCATTAGGCAGTAACGAACCAAAGGACAAAACGCTCTTTAGACTTAAGCTGTATCAAGATGCACACTTCAGACAGAGGAACTAACTTCCAGAATCACTACAAAGTGAAAGAAAAACACGTTCACACAGCTAGCAACACTTACAGGGCAGAGAAGCATGTTCATGTAGATTTTGGAGGCGACGTTGATGCAGTCCAGCTCACAGGTGCAGTAGCCATGTATGATGTCCACGAGAGCATTTACTGTGGCCTCGATGTGTGTCAGGCCTGGAAAAAGGAGACGGAAAAAAAAAGCAACTCAAAGCACAGTGAGATGTTTAGAGAAGGGCCAGACTCCGCAGAGAGCAGCACTGGGCACACTCTTACCGGGCAGGCAGGCAGCAGCCAGAAAAGCGTTCTTGGGTTTAAGTGCATGGAGCTTCCAGAAGTGGTTCACCAGCTGCGTGATGAAGCTGTAACTCTCACCCTCCGCACACTTCAGGTCCTCCTTACCCTCACTCCCCGTGTCTGAGGGAGAAAGGCAGGGCATCGTTACTGCTAATCACCTCCGTTAGTCAGGACGCCATTCTACTGTTCTCTTCAGCTCCAAAGACAGCCTGAAGCTTCATGCGATGTTCTCGCCTGTCCGTGACACAACTGTATGATAGACACACCTGCGTCTGAATGGGACGCCTTTGACTCCGTGAAGTGTACCAGGTTGTTGGGTCTCATGATGGCAATGGACCGGGCCGTGATGACCAGTCTTTGGAACACGTCGGGGTCCAGGTCTTTCCCATCCTTGCTGCAGCTATTTAGACACTGCACAGCATTGCTAAGCAGAGACTGGTCCTACAAACAGGGACAAAAAAAAAAAAAAAGCATATTTAAATAACTGCTTTTAAATTTGTCAGAGCTGCATGTCAGGTCCAGAAGCTTTCAATGTGAAGCCCATCACATCTGGGATGAGAACCAATAACCTTGTAACCTTCTGCTGAAGATTACTGCTAAACCACTCTACTGCAAAAAAAACACATTCAGATGACTTCATTACCAAGGACGTGCCGTAAATATTAAAAATGCATGCGTGTTCTGTTCACTAGTGGCTGTATTAAAACACCTTCCCATTTTGAGCACTTACTCACTACCCCAACAACCTTTGGAAAGCTGCACAGAGGGATCTAACCCTACACACCTTGTGGTTGTGGTAGGCCGTGCGGCTGGTATGCAGGCTTGCCAGGAGGCCTTTGGTCTGCTGCTGGACGCCAGCCGGGGTGGGCATGGACAGCAGGTGTGTGGCAAGGTCCAGGGCAGAGCCCTTGTTTTTCTCCTATATTGGTTTGAACACAGCCCAAGCGGCGTGAGGTGTCAGAAGAGGGACTCAACACGTGAGCTCATACTCCACCGGCTCTCCTGCTCTGGCACCTACCTTCTCGCTTGTGGAGCACAGGGCGAAGCAGTTCTCGAGGACCTCGAGGGAGCCGACCACCAACCTGGGAAAGAAGACGGATCAGATACGAGGCTCCACAAGAGCAGCATCACAAAAAAGTTCTGCTCGATAATGCAATTAAAAAAAAAAAAAAAAAAAAAAAGTACTGCAGCACATTCATGATGATCACAAGCCCATGTGGAAACATCTAAGCTATCACCTTGCAAGACAACACTGGATCTTCTGTAAGAAGCTGTTAAATACAGGTCTCACTAAAACAAGCGCACACACACACACACCATGCAAACAAGCAGAGAAAGGGTGGTTACTAACCGGTCCAAGGTCGATAAGGACTCAGTTTCACAACTTTTTTATGTTTTTGGGAGCAAAGAAAAAGAAAAATGTGTGAGGATCACAGAAAGAAATGAGTAAAAATGACTCCATGTGACAGAAAACATGAGCGTGCACTACAAACCATGAGAGCAGCCATGCACTGAACGTGACGCACATGAAGGAGGACCCGCTCACAACATACGCACGCGCACGCACGCACGCACACACACACAGAGCAGGCCCCACCCACCACAACACGAGCCAATAAGGAATCACCAGCACCTCTGACGCAGCTCTGCCCAGCCTCTCACAGGCCACAGTGAATAAAGGTCTGGTTAAAAACCAGAGAGGTTTCAGTGTCACACTCAGTGTAACAATTCAGCTGGCTGGGCATCTTCTTAGGACGAACGAAGATGTCTGCCATGGCTGAGCGACTACAGCGTACACGATACAGGCTCGTTGCTGCTAAACACAGAGGTACTGGCTGACTCCGCCCCCAACTGGAACTAAGCAGTCACAAACCCAGCAGGAAAAGCACACACCAGGTGCTTAATTAGTTGCATCTAACATCCACAGAACTGTGGGCCAAAGACCTGGCAGGCACAACAGCCTGAGATACCCACCATCCTCAACACCCAATTCAACGTTTTTTTTTTTTTAAGCCGTTTGCCCTCTATACACTTCTAAAGAATTTTATATAGAGACAAGCAATGGATCAAGAGCAATCAGAGAATTTTGAGAACAAGCCAATTCAGACCTGTACTCCGTACAGTGATTCAGTCAGTAAGACAGGAGTTTCATACAAGGCCAACGGACGTGACGCAAACACGACTTGCGTAGTGGCCCGCTCGTCCCTGGCACGGTGCCCCGGGTGCGGGCAGGTACAGACAAGTACCTCTCGAGCACAGTGCCGCTGCTGGTACTGGGGGCTGCCACGTCGCTCTCGCCTGTCCCGTTGGCTTGGTTCAGGTTGGGGCTACACGCGTTGTTGACGGAGGCCGAAGGGAAGTCCTCCGGGGGCTCGTCAGGCCAGCCAAACTGCTCCTTGGTTTTACCGTAGATCTTGATGGAGTCGAGCATGGTGACGCCTGCCGGGTCCACAGAGGCGCCAACTACAAAAGGGGGGACAAGACCAACGTGAATGACACATTCGTGTATACATTATGGACATTACAGGTATACACCAACCTGTACAACTATTAATCCATAAAGCTGAAAAAGCTTAAACGTGTGGAAGTGTTTTCACATTTCTAATTATCTAGCCATTTAAAAACTGTTCCCTGCTAGCCAAAGCAACATGACAATTTTAAAATAACAGCCAGAAGGCAACAAACAAAGGTTGAAGAACATGATTGGTCATGCATGTGTGAATTATAAGTAGTACATCAGGCTTCTGGCTTGGCCACCCAAAGTGCTCGTCTCCAAAGGCCCTGCAGAGGGGAGGAGCTTACTGAAGATGGACAGCTTCTTGTCAGCCTGTAGAGCCTCCTCACGGGTGAAGGGGAAGTCGAACCAGCGCGCGCGGGTGAGGTTCAGCTGCATGGTGCGCCCAAAGATCTCCAAGTAGGAGGGGGCGCGCTCAATGGCCTGGGTGCCCACCTGCACGCGCATGCCCGTCATCACCATGGCGCTGTTGTTGTTGATGGCCTCTATGGTAAAACCACCCGGCTGAGGAGAGGTAGCACAACCGTGTTGCCAATTAATCTTCATGACATCTTAACACACACTACAGTCCAGTTCAAATAAAAATTCTAACAATATATCCCACAAAGCATTGCATATTGTTCCACACAGGGTGCAGAGAAGTAAATGTGCCAGTTTTTCAGGTGCTGAGCTAAAGCCCTTCCTTCCAGTTATTATGAAGAGTTCATCACCCTGAAGGGCACACCAGAAGACCTCCTGGACTTGAGTAAGTAACGCGGCTAGCGTGTACCTAGAGTGAAGCGACGCGTACAGACCGAGGCCCAGCCTACCTTGGTGCTGGCCACGTACATCCCTGTGGAGTTGAGCCGGTGTTTGATCTGCTGTCCGTTGTACACCTGGAGCAGGTCATTACCTCCAAACTCCACCTCCGTCAGCTGCTGGTTATGTTCAAAGAAATCCACGGGGAAGGTGACCTGGCTGGAGGTGCGAGTGGCTGGTAGTGGGAAGAGAAGCCGGCTCAGCTTCAGTCAGCCAGGAACTTATTTTAACACCCAGAATGTACTCACAATCACTAGTGCTTCTCTGCATATACGTAATCCATCACTTTTTTTTGCGCTCCATTGTCAGCGATTCAACTGTAACTGCAGAACTAGAGACTGACACAAAATACTGAAGTGTCCCAAACCCTTTAGAACTACCTTCTACGATGTTACATATCGGGAAGCAAGCTGCACTTTCCATTCGCAACAGTGCGGCAGCATGCAGCAGGAGAGGACCGACCTGTGGCGGTAGCCTTGCGCTTGCGTACTGGCTTCATGATGCTGATGACGCTGCTGGGCTGCAGAGCCGGCTGCAGCCAGTAGGAGGTGCTCTCCACGCTGGCCATGTAGATACGCAGGCTCCCATCCTCGCACAGCAGGATCATGGTGGTGCGCTGCTGTTCGTTGCTGGCAGTGTGCCGGATGGCCACCATGTCCTGGATCTGCACGGGAGCCACGTTCGTTAACATGTTACTGCCATGTTGCTCTTCTGGGGCTCAAGCTGAGCACCGGGTAACATGCTGGCTTAGTGAACGGTAACCGCAAGAGCGCACACACAATCCCAAACATTTATAAAGTATGTCCTCTAGTGGTGAGCAACATGCATGCATTTGTGGTGTAACAAGACAGCCAGACCGACCTTGGCTTTAGCGGGGAGCGTTTTAATCTCCTGAATGAGGAAGGTGTTGGGCTTCACCATGATGACGAGCGGAATGCCCGTCGTCTGCTGCACGCAGCACACCAGACCGGGGTGGTTCATCACCTCTGACCACTGGCAGAGTGCTGGCGAAGTCTTGTTGCCGCCATTGGAACTATAGAAGAACAGCACCAAACACCCAACTATGGTTAACTGTGTTCAGATTTATATGAGTAGTTCAGGCACAGAGAGACCGATTATCGACAAATCTGAGAAATCAATTTTACTTGCAAGACAAACAAGGATTACGGCCACATCCTAACTACACAGGTGTGGAGAGGGTGAGGCCATGAGCAGAAGAACAAGCCTTCACATCTGTCAGACTAGACAAGTGAGTGGGTGTGGCTATGGACAGGAAGACATCCCTTCACAACACACTGCACAGGTTAGTGGGCATGGCCATAGATGTACCCCTTGACGTTGATGGTGAACAGCCTCTGCACATCCATAGTACTGTGGCTCACAGTTGCAGCAAAGGACTTTCCTTGGCTGTAGCTAAAGAACAGCATCTGCAGCACGTGGGAGTAGTAGACAGACACACCTCCACCTGCCACCTGGCCATTACTGTCCTGCAGTGTGGAGAGATGGAGGACACATGTGGGACCTGCTGAGAATGCATGTGTACACGTGTAGTTCTGTACTATTCTGTGGGCACTGTGCTCTCCATGACAACAGGTACCTGACAACCATGCTAGAGTGTAACAATGTAATCCAATGCACACAAAAAACCTGCTGCCAACATACTTCACAGCTAAACAAACTTTTGTTTGTTTGGACGATTTTAATTACAGTGAGATAAAAACAACAGGAAGTCACCGTGCATAAGCAGTACTTAAACTGCACGCATGTGTATGCGCACACGCAAGACGGCACCTTCAAATCGTCGTGGTTGACCTCCAGCACGTTGGTGACGTAGAACGGCCCGTGCTGAGCACTGCTCGACTCGTCCATCACCTGCGTGTAGATGTACCCTGCCGAGGACATGATGACGATGATGTTCTTGCCTTCCTCATTGAACAGGAAGGTGGCATCACGGATCTTGGAGCTTGGGAGCAGGAAGTAGAACATGGGACTCAGAGCGTCCACAGAAAGGTCGTAGATCTGAGAAAGATCCAAAATTAGGTTAACCTCTCCTTTACAGCAACTGAAATGTCAGCCTGTGTGTAAAATGAAAATACACTAGAACTGAAAATTAATGTTGGCCTTTCCATATTTGTGTCTTCTGTTAATTAAAAAAATAAAACACCTTAGATATTTTGCAAAAAAGATGAGCTGTTCTTACAGTACTTTTCAGTTGGATTTAGCAGGTCATGTCTTTGGTACGAACTTGTAGAAGATCCAGTACCGTAACACGATAAATTAAGTAACTGGCTTTCAATGTGTCATTCTGTGTCTTTAAATGTTATATGCTGCACTTCAAATACCTGCCCCAAGGCGGGGACAAATTTAACAGGCCAAGCAAATCAGCTGATGGCAACTGCACACAATGGGCTCAGGTTCTGAGGTAAGATCAGCGAACCTTGACAAAGTCGGCTGTAATGATGGCCAGCTCAGTCTGTGAGCCGGGCAGCCAGACGGCCTTGATGATGAAGTTGCCCGTAGCCAACTGGGGGTGCAGAACCAGGTGGTCGGAGACGGAGCCTGTGCTGCTAAAGGTGAGCACGTGGCAGTCCTGCAGGAAAACAAGGACTACATCAGAGCATTTACACCTCCCACACCTGTCCGACAGGGCGCCGGCCTCTGTGGGAGCAGGCCCGCCCACCTGCTGAGACGCGCGCCCACCTTGAGGCCGCAAACGGCCAGGTAGTCCTCGTTACAGGGGTTTCCAGTGAGGCTGAGCACAGTAAAGGGCACGGGGGCTGATGCGAGACGGGTCAGGGTGAGCTTCCGCTTGCTGGAGTCAGCTTGCTTCAGGAGCGCCGACAGCTGGAGAACTGTGATCTGGTCGGAAGGGGTGGGGCAAAACGTCTCCGGTCAAAACGCTGCTAAAAACCCCGCATAGGTAACATCAGTACCTCACCACAGGAAGTTAAATTAATGGAGTGAACAGGCTTTATCTCAACATGTTCTGCAGGAAAGCCAGACAAAGGTATGTGGACATTGTAAATTACAAATGCAGTTTCCATCCCATCTGGCTGACAATACAGAACGTAATTAATGTATTAACATGAATCAAAGGCCCAAACAACTAGAAACATCCCATATGGACACAGACACACAGAGGAAAAGAGAGAGAGAGAGACTTTCACAAGGCATTATGGACCTTGCCCTTCTCGTGGCTGACGGCCAGGTGCTGACGTCGCCCGTGGGGCGAGGACAGAACGCACATGGCCACGCGGCGGAGCACGTGGGCGCTGATCAGCTGTCGGATCGTCTGGCCCTGGTCGCCGCTGTAGTTCATTCGCACGTTCTCAAACGCGCCCTCCTGGGACCCCAAGGTGGGCACCTGGGGACACACGGTGTTACAGGGTTAGCCAACACCAATCCTTTGTTACGCAAAGAACACAGCAGGCATGGCAAGGCAAGTTTACATATTTAAAGATGTCATGACAGTCTACAGAATGTCTGCGGTTTTACCCTCCCAAACATGCGCATACACACACACACACGTGTGTGCACAATATGCGAGAGCTCACGCACACACAGAAGCAGTGCATTAGCTCCATTAAAGCCCACAGATGGAGATGAGCGCGGAGGTGTGAGCACAGCCTACCATGAGCTGGTCCGTCATGTCGACGGTCTTGTCCTGTGTGTGCAACTCACACAGGGCGTGCTGCGCACGGCTGCTGCTGCCCACGGCTGATGCCTGCTGGAAGTTGGTCTGGATGGCGTCCATGAGGAAGGTGAGCATGTCCAGTACAAGGTTGGCTGTGGACGAGCTCAGCTGTGGACACACACACACACACACACACACACACACACACACACACACACCTGTCAGTGCCATAACGCGGGTCCAGGGTTACACGCATCTCTGTTAACACAACCCTGTAAAAGTGGGCTCCCTGCTTGACTACCACAGAACTGGACCAGTGGGTGTATAACTGAGTGAACACTAAGGGCACCCGAGGGCTGTGACCCCCCCCACTCCCTCACCACTTGGGTCAGCAGCTCGTCCCGGCAGCCCTCCACGCTCCGACACATGCTGCTCTTCCTCAGTTTCTCGTCGTCGCCGCCCTTGCCGTCGCACGCAGTCACCTTGCCCTTGTCGGCGGGTGAGGAGTTCTGGTGGCGGATGGCGCTCTCGGGCACCCGCGGCTCGCTCTGGAAGGCCGACGACTCCTTCATGGTGGAGGTCATGCCGCTGCTGGGACTGCGCTTCACCAGCGCCTGCGAGACCATGCAAACGCGTGCGCGCGCACACACACACACACACACACACACACACACACACACACACACACACACACACACACACACACACA
>JABJVR010000087.1:939053-952311 GCA_025773905.1 Chitala chitala
CACACACACACACACACACACACACACACACACACACACACACACACACACACACACACACACACACACAGGGTCACGATACAGAGCAAGAACAATCTCACAGCACAGAGACAGAGGGGACTGGAAGAGGCCTATAAACTCCACTTAAACATTATACTCACTGGTAAATAAGAAGCCCATATACCATGATGCTCTGTGGTTTCCATGCTCACCTGGCAGCTGCCATCCTCTTTAGCCCCACAGTCACAGAAGAATGAGCCATATTTGGCGTAGGAGATCTCGTGGTCCTTGTGGCACACCTTGGCACACACAGTACACACGCCCACTCCGTCCACCATCTTACAGGTGTGACAGTGGTACCTGTGTGGGAGGGGAGGGGCTGAGAGCCTGCACACCTGCACTGTAGTGGGAAAGCTACAGGGATAAAGACTGAGAAAAAGAAGAGCTTCTCACCAGTGCTGGTTCATGAACTCCTTCTGCGTGATGGTGAAGGTGCAGAGCTTGTTACAGAGTGAGTCTTCATCCTGAAACATGAACAGAGTACAGGTCACCTCCAGTACGGCCACCTGTGCATCACAGCAACGGGACGACAGAAGACACTATGGACCACGCATATCCATTGCGGAACAATTTAACGACAAAGAAGGATGACGACAAAGCCGAATCAACAAGAACAGCAAATAAGAGAAACGTGACACCGCAAGATGACGACAGGTCCTTTGTAACAGACTTACTAATGGTTATTAGTCCAAGACAGCAGAAACTGAAGTCCAACTAAATAACGTGAGGCTTGACTGAAGAGCCACTAACCCCCCGGAGGGGTTCGAAGCCACGCGGTCACAACCAGCTCAGAGTAAGTAAATAGAATTAATCAGCTGAGTTGAAGACCCAGTTCTTTGTTCAGAGAACTAATGAGATGCTTTTCCTGATACTGAGAGGTTTCTACCCTACTAGTTTTCACTCTGCTACACGAAACATCACAAAGGTGAGAAGCACTTTCTCCTTACCGAGTCCTCGGCCTGGGAGTCATCCTCCTCCACCGCCAATTCCTCCACCCAGTCCGAGTCCACCTCAATGGCCTTCTCCTCACCCTCCACCAGCAGCTGGGAGGAGCCCTGTCCCGCACCGGCTCCACTTTGACGAAGGGCGCTCATCACATCCGCCAGGTATGAGATGATGTGACAGGAGCACTCAAGCATGCTAGCGTGCTGGAACGAGGCGAACACAGTAGAGTCACGCATGCTCGGCAGGGCTCCCCTGGGGAGGTCGCACATTGGATGCAGTTCTGCCACGTGTCACACACAGGACACACTTACTTTGCCTTGCGAGACGTTTGCGCTGACCTTTTCAACCACATTCTTCTGAGTCAAGTATTTTTTACTGAAAAAACGAGAAACAGTTGTCACACTAGAGCAGCACAGGACAAAAATTCAACAGGCTCATAAGCTGAGCTTTTATCTTAACTTGACATTTCGCATCATGTGACTCACCATCTGGTGAGCCAGTCTATGGCTGCGCGGTGCAGCTGAAGATGCCCCGCCCCCTGACCAGCGCCAGCCAGCATGGACATGATGACCATGAGCTCGGGGAACCCAGCACCGTCTCCACTGGACAACATCTCCGTCGCCATGGGGATGAGTGTGCTGAGCAACACCGTGCACACGCCCTCGCCCACCTGGCTGCTGTCCCGCACGATGTACGCTGTGAGCAGCTGCAGCAGCTGCCGGTTCTCCTGCACGGCGTCCGGCTGGTCCGAGTCGCGCGGTGGCGAGGCAGTCATGCGCGTCAGCCACGCCTGCAGCCGCGAGGGCTCCACGCACGCCAGCTGGGCCAGTGAGCCGCACAGACACAGCAGACTGGTGTTTGGGCTCTTCTCGGCTGGTGCAGGCAAAGGTCATAGGTCAGAGGTCATAGTGTGCATGTACACTTCTCAACGCCTTTGTGAGGTGGATCTGAAATGCATTTCTGATGTAAAGGCAGTTTAATCCAAGGTGACGCACAGCACTGTTTTTGAGTCTGCTCTGGGATTATATTGTAACCACTGCTTCAAAATGAGGCAAAGCAAAAACACGCGTGTATGTGCTAGAGGCATCACAGGCTGCTGGCCAGACAAGGTCTTCTGCCTACCAAGCTGGAAGAGTTTGGTGAAGAACTTCAGGACCCGATTGCAGAACTTGGCCGACACGTTCTCATTGGCTGTCGCCATCATGATCTGCACGAGCTCTCCACTGTAGGAGGAAGAGAGAGGAAGGACACATTTCAGAACATGTGTCGACATGCGTGGGGCTTGGGACGAATACCTGGGCCAGGTTACCTGTACGAGAAGAACTCCTCCATGGCCTTCTGCACTTGGCTGTTTTCCAGCTGCTTCTCCAGGTACTGCAGGCACTCTTCGAGCACAGACTCGTCCAGCCCGCTGCAGGGGGACAGTCACGTTGTAAGACTTGGCACAGGGACACACATCGGGATACCCAGAGGACACAACTTCACCTGTTGGGGTCTGAGTGGTTGGCGATGATGTTGTAGCAGCCGGTGATGAGGCGCTCGTAGACACGGGCCAGGAACTCGTCGGACTCGGCCGGGCCCAGGATGCGCTCCAGTGATGTGCTGGAGATCTCAGCCACACTCTCTGTGCTGGCCTCCAGCAACAGGGGCATGAGCGA
Source organism: Chitala chitala (assembly GCA_025773905.1). Classification (NCBI taxonomy): domain Eukaryota; kingdom Metazoa; phylum Chordata; class Actinopteri; order Osteoglossiformes; family Notopteridae; genus Chitala; species Chitala chitala. The sequence continues at coordinate 941,717 of JABJVR010000087.1, forward strand.
TCCCAGCACCTGGGTGGAGTTCAGCTCCTCTGGACACCAGCTAAAGGGACAGAGCAGTGTTCAAGCTCCGCCCACTCTCCTCATACTGGTCACAAACCTGTGGCCAGTAAGCACATTCAAAAAGAGTGTGTATATAGCAGCATCTGGATTCACCTGCCAACAGCGTTACTAAACGCCCAGAACAAGGGTACACCCCCACTCTGTAAACTGCCCTTAGACTCCCCCTGCTGTTTGCTGGGTCTGCAGAGTTGGCAGCATGGCACATGGAGACTGACTCAAGCAGGTACACTCACACAATGAGGTCACCGGTGAGCCGCACCAGGGACAACAGTATGTGCTTGAGTGACGAGGCCAGGGGCAGAGACTGGTTACTGAGCGTGCCCAGGTGGGCAGCCTGGATGGCGCTGATGTAGCTCTCCGCAGGTATGGTGTCGTTGGCAAAAGCGTTTCTCTGCAAGAAGCATGTTACTCTTCATTTAGTCTTACAATTCACTGCTAATCACTGAATATTTTGCAAATTCAAATGTATAAATAACTGAAGTCAGAAAGTTGGTGAAATTCAGTGCATTTCTCTCATACTATACAATAAAGCAAAGAAACATGTAAGGGATAAGAACTGCCATCTTAAAAAAAATGTGTGAAGATGGTACATTGAAGAGATTCCAGCCCATGGGCTGAGGAGAGCAGAGGGCCAAACAGAGTGGGCCCCAGAGGAGAGAAGCGATAAGGTGAGGGCCAAACAGAGTGGGGCACAGAGGAGAGAAGTGATAAGGTGAGGGCCAAACATAGTGGGCCCCAGAGGAGAGAAGCGATAAGGTGAGGGCCAAACAGAGTGGGCCCCAGAGGAGACAAACCCAGGAGCCGATGTTGGGGAACTCGTTGGTGTGGATGCCGTTCCATGTCTCGCACAGCGTCTGGATGGCCGACGGGAGGTTCTGCATCACAGCCTGACCTGGAGAGCACAGCGGCGTGGAGTGTTATTACTGGCCGAGCAAACGAGTGGGTTCCAGTCTGACCTCTTCTCCAAATCTCAGTATCAATATGAGACGATGTAGCAGCCCAGCGACGCTGTTATTTTTACTGAAATGGTTCAGCCATCTCTCAGTAACACAGTGGTGTGAAGGGTTCTGAATAGCAAGGTGGTGGGCACGGGGTCCTACCGAGCGTGTTGGCCTTGCAACGCGTGGAGCCAATGGAGAGGACGGCAGCGTAACCCTGCAGCTTTCTTTCCGAGGGCTTGTTCTCTCCCTCCTCTGGAAGGCTCATGAGCAGGTACGATCTGCAACACACATTACACAAAATTTTACTGTTTTCAACAATACACTACCTAAAATATGGACATTTCTGCAATACAATAAAATAAAATTTAAAAAAACAGTTTGCATATCAGGTTTATTACAGAATTTTATACATTTACCACGTTCAACTGGTACTGTACACAGGCGAAGTGGCAGTATATGTTAATTTTGTAACAGCATCAGACAACAGATAAGCTAATCTGTCAGAGAGCACGCTACCGATACAGCAACTCCCATCCATTCACAGAGCAAGAGCCCGGAAGTCTAGGCCCACCTGGTGAAGACGGTGTATGTGTCGATCAGCTGCAGCGCAGCTGGTAGCAGGTTCTTGGTGATCTCCGATGACTTGTGAGGGTCGGTCTCTGCCGCCACCTTGGAGAAGTGCTCGTCCAGGGACACTTGCACTTTGGAGATGACAGCATCTAGAGTGTAGATGGTCTGAAGGCTGGGCACGTGATGCAGTGGAAGGATGGTGTTGGGTTCCACAGAACAGAAGGAGGAGATCTGGAGACAGAAGTACAGGTGTTTATACAAAGGTGGTAATAAGGAAGATTTCAGACCCATCTAACACCATTTCACCTTTTCAACAATATCTAGTCATAGAAGAAAACAAATCACAAAGTTGAGAAGTATGAGCCAGAATATTTCATTCAAAATACCTACACAAATAGCTACACAAAGAACTTCAAAACTTCCAAGACATGGAAATTCAGTTGTAACACAATGACAAACGCAGACCTGTCTGGCGATGTACTCCTCTGCCAGTTCAACGTCGTACTTGACCGTGTTACACCTGCTGGAGGCCACCTCCACGAGGGCCGTGGCCTGCTCAGGTTTCAGGCCCTGCTTCACCAGGTGCTCCTGCATGTGAGGAAAAACAGAGCCGTCTTAAAACCTTCACAGCCAGCAATAGTGCTGTATCATCTACCTTCAACACTCAGTTTAAAAAATTACTTTTAAATTGGCACGATGCTTTCCTGAGGTGTATCCTACCATCACTTGTATACACAACATCCACCCTGCATACATAAGGTCACTCATGACCTCAGTACATAAAGCCCTGCCCATGGTGCACCTTGATCCAGGTGACGTAGGAGCTGATGCGCAGCCGTGATGACCAGCGTAGGGTGTGTAGGATCTCACTCTCTCCAGCTTCGCTCCCGCTGCCCTTCAGCTCCTCCACGTAGGCCCGGGATGGAGGCAGTGCACCCAGGAGTCTCCACAACACCAGGAAGTAGTACTGTAAAGAGCACGCCTCCTGGGGGAGGGGGGATGCACAGTCAGGGCCGTGTGTGAACATGGCCTCGTGCAACTCCTCTTCTCCATCCTAGTTGTGAAGCACAAGCTGCCCTACTCACCACGGCAGCGATGGCCTTGTTCTCCTGCCTCCGGGCCGTGTCGAACTGGGAGCCCGCAGACAGCAGGGAAATCAGGCACGAGTACAAGCTGTCGTACTTCACAGACCCATTGAACAGAACATGAAAGACCTGCGGTGGAGGACGGCATGACCTGAAGCCCACTCATCTCATTTACACACCTAACATGATCCAGACGGTGCCAAATTATCAGAAAAAGGACGCATGTTCACCTTGCCGTCCAGACGATTGCGGTCATCTTCGGATGCTTCAGGAGACAGCACGCAGTAAAATTTAGGCTGTAGTGTGGAACCTACCATTAAACAAAAATAGAGGTGAGTCTCATGTGAAGTACAGCTAATAGACAGGTGCAATCTTCATGCATTCAATCCCTACCTCTCAGGTAGGCGTACATAAAGAGGCGTAACTTACTCCTACCTGCCGAGCTGTGCTTGGCCCAGTTGTCCTCCACCTCTTTAAAGCCAAAGTAATGAGGGGCAGTACCACGTTTGCCACCTTCCTCGCCTGTACCACTCCCAGAGGCGGGGGGAGTGAGCAGATTGTACTGCACCTACAACACCACAAGAGGGCACCCAAACTTCTCTGTATCACTGTTCACCCAGTTGCTAAACACTACTGAGCAACAGACTCACAGCAAAGCAATAAAAATACTAATTTTAGCTGTATGCTTAAACATTGCTTAACTGGTTATGGGTTTGTGTTCCAGGAGTCATACTGCAATATGTTCACTGAAATACTTCAAGGTATATGCTGTTATACAACACGCTTCATTAAGCTAAGACGTACAACACCATTTCTGAACTGAGACTGAATCATATCACTTGACTCTACTGGCACACATATATGCGCACACAATGTGTAGGTCACTCCAGACGCCACTGAAGACCCGTCTGTACTGAAGCAACTGAGTTTCCACCTCCAACAGCCCCACTCCCATCACATGTCCCTCACCTGCTCAAAGAGGTAGACAGGGGCCTTGGAGTACTGGTGCAGCAGGTAGTCGAATACCAGCAGGAGGCGGGCCGGGTTAAAAGGCACGCCCTGCAGGAGTGCCTGGCCGTGGGTGGACACTTCGGCGATGGCCTGCATGCACAAGGTGAGCACAACGCGCCGCCCGCCCTCTGACAGGTTGTGGAAGATGAGCAACAGCAGTTGTAGGTGCTCCACGTTCAGGTCCTCCTCGCTGGGGGTGTGCTGCTTCAGTGTGTCCACAAACCTGTGGGGAGGGGACACACCGCCCCAGACACTGGCCTGTCAGCTTACTCCACTGAGGATCTACAGCACTCGAGGATGACCCATCCAGGACAAGTCAATCTAACAAACAACTTGGGCTGCAAAACTTGTGGATTGAAATAAAGTAGTGGTGATAGCAGGCAATCATCCTCACCGTGCATTTTCTACTAGTAACAATAACTTCATATGCTGCATGTTTCAACAAATGAGCACTTTAGCAGAAAGATTCAAGATTCCCATTGAAAATATAACAGTTTGTGTACATAGTATAATTATGTTCTTATACATGTTCTGCCTTCAGACTCAAACCAATGAAAATGGACAAAAAAAAAAAAAAAAAAACTCCACTACCCAGAATGCTTCTGGAGTAGTGCCAGTTGACTCATGGGTGAGAAAAAGTGTAACGTGAGTCGGCCCACAGACGCACCTCTCCCACACCTTCATGCACTCAGGCACATCAGGATCACCCTGCAGGCTGGCTTTGTGCTGCCAGATGAGTAGCAGCCTGGAGAGGACGGACAGCGACTGTGGCTGTATGTACAGCGGCCAGGGGCCCTCTGAGAAAGGCGCCACGCCCAACTGCTGCAGCAAGGTGTTCTGGGAGAAAAAAAACAAGCATGCCTTTAAGAATGCAATTCTGATCTCAACTTGACTCAGTATGCCCTTACATTTCCTTAAAACGATTCCACACACTCCCCCTTTTCCCTTTAGCTAATTTAGTCATACTCTTTAAGTGAGTGTTGGGGACTGTTTGTATAAAACAGGGTTAAGTCTGCTGTACTGATGAATTTCTTTTATAGAAAACAGGGACGTGTCCAGGTCTTCCTGCTTACCTGCAGTGTTGGAGAGGGGAGGTCCGAAGTCACCAGCGAGTGGTTAAAGTGATACAAAGCGGATGCAAACTCCTCGTCAGACGAGCCTACACAAGGCAAACCAAAAGAACAGCTCAGTTGGTGAAACAGCACCTACAGCTGGCACTGAGCACCCGATCTGGGACACAGCGGACGCGCCGCCGGCACAACAACATCACCTTTCACGTCCTTGTCCACGTCCTTGACGATGCTGGCCAGCGTGGCCATGTGCTGCTCATTTAGCGACACGCTCAGGTAGTTACGGATGAAGTTGTTCTTGGACTTCAGCATGGAGGTAGTGATGAAGTTCAGAATGCCGGATGCCAAGCTGAGGAACTGACACACCACGAGGAAACTTTAGTGGTCAGACCAAAGAAAAGGAGCAGTACAGCTTCTGCTAGTGTGACCACACTCAAGTTTGCCGCATTTTACCCAAATATACAAACCAGGCAGTCGTCTGATACTCACTGAAAGCAAATTAATGCAAACACTCACATCTGTGCTATGACAAATAAGCCCTCCCTCAACACTCCTGAAACTCTGGCCTCCACGTCCTGCACTGAAACTGGCTTAATTCACCCAACCAGCCCATACCAGCTCAGGGTCCTTCCGGTTAGCCAGTATGTTCCCGTTCTCCCCCGCCGTCTGCTTTGTGGGGCTTTTCAACCTCGGCGAGGTCTCAAGGGGGGGTGGCGGAGGCGGAGGAGGTGGGGCCACCTTCTCCTTACTGGGAGAGATGGTCTCCTCAAACCACAGGCCCAGGATGGGCTCGCTGTCGTCATCTGAGAGGCACAGGGAGCAAGGGTTAGGAACACAGGCAGAGGGAAGGGAGCCAAAGCCCAGGAGGGACAGCCTAGTGCATTTACAGGCCGGGTGCAAGGAGAAACAAGAGCAAAGAGCAGGCGACAGGCTAGATAGGGGCCTACGGCAGACTGCTGACCTGAGACACAAGCTGATCCCTCCCTCTGACTTCTCTCTGCTGGAACAGTGAACATTGTCAATGGCCTGCCTCAGAGCTGCACATCTCCCACACCTGTCCGCGCCACTGACCTGACGCTAAGCTTTCATGCTGCCTGCCTCTCCTCCGCCTACCTCTGCTCCTCTTTCTACACCTTCCCACACAGAAGCAGCACCTCAACATATCCCTCACTCGTCTCATGCCTGACGGTAATACGGCCGGACAAAGACAAACCTAAGGAATTCTACTCACTGGTACCTCACCCTCCGTATACACGTTTCCAAAATAAAATAGAAAGGGGTACAAACCATATTAAAGGAATCATTTACAAAAAGCAACATATTAAGCTCACTGCCAGGGCCCAGTTTATCCCTCTGACATTGTTTTTTTTTTTTTTATCTAAACTTCCTAAAAATAGCTTTAGCCACCATTCTAACATGAGAAAATAAGCTTAGAAGCTGTGCCCGGCAGGACAGCATCCTGGTGTCATTCAGCGTTGGGCTGGCTGCTGGGTTGGCTGTCCATAGAAGACGCACTTCCACAGTACCCTGGCTGCTGTCCTCCTCTGTGCTGCTGAAGTCATCTTCGTAGTAGGTGTTAGAGTCTGTTGAGGCACTGACATCGCTGCTCACCGAGCCCTTCCTCTGCCGTTGGAGAACGCAGGCCTGGAGGAAGAGGCACTAATCATAGTGGGCCTTTATACAGCCGACTTCACACAAGAAACAGCACTCTCCTGCATATTTCTCGTACAGATTGACATGGTGCAAGATATGCATTTCTACCTGTTCCTAGATTTCTTGCTAAAATCATTGCGGTTTGGTTCCTTGTTCACATCCTTAACAGCAAGCCCCGAAACAATCTGCACCCTGAGCGATCCGCTAACGGCTAGCGGGCCCATGAGATTCCTGTGCTCGTGTCACTGGCATGCCTACCTTCTTGTAAGAGGTGGAGAGCAAGGTGAAAAGCAGGTTGGTGAGGGGTACAGAGTCGATGAGCCTCTGAACCCTCTGAATGGAGGTGCTCTGGGCCATGATATTGAGCTCTGCTGGGGGTCCATCACTGGTCCAGCCCTGCGGGGACAGAGGAGCTCAGACAGGCCACACATTCCAGGCCGAGGCAGGCACATTCAGACAGGGAGAGGGTGGGATACTCACCCTATGCAGAGCCTCCACTTGAAGGTCTTGGAAGAGGGAAGACAGCAGTTTTATGGAATGGTTTGCCAAGATGACAGACAGAACTCCAAAGGCCTGGTGTCTGCAAAAGGAAAAATCGTTCTAGTAGCCTCTTATAAATACCACTTATTTGCCACTGCCTTTTGCAAAAAAATTATAATTCAGTGTCCAGTTCCTTCTTAGTCAAGATGTTATTCTTAAATGTACCCATACTGTTTGAAAGTCCACTTAGTACCAGAGAAAGCAGCACAGTGAAGTTGCCAAACTGCTTAATGTTTCTCTCACTTCACTATCACACATCAGCAAAGGAGCACCAGCACTCAAGATACAGAGACAAAGGTTTAATTCTACTTACAGCACTAAGATTTAAACGCAGGTGATTATCTTTACTCTGACAGGGATACGCCACCCTTCACCTTGTCACACCTATTTCAAATGAAGATCTGTTCCCAAACAGATCACCACACAGGCACCTGAACTCAAATCTGACACTAACACTACTCACTGTTTGAAAGGGCAATGCATTACCAGTTACAGTGTCCTTATTCAAACACTGATATTTTCTAACTGTCAAACACTAACATATGGGAAAAATGTGAAAACCTCACAGTGGTGACTCTGTACAGCCTTTCTGCCAATAGAAACATGCTGTTCTGAGCTACCATTTTAAAAACACACACACACACGTCCTCTCTCCCTAGCAGATGATGGTATTCTCGGGAACTCCTGAGCCTTGTCACCATGGCAACCTAATTTGTGATCCGAATTTGTATCTGGGCCAGCGGAACACTTCACAAACATTATTTCAGCCCGTGTATTTTAACTGTGACCAGTGGACCGCTGGCTCACCCCTTCCCTGGGCCGAGTTTGGGAGACCCCGCTCCATCTTTGGTGCGGGCGGCGATGTCTCGCACGCGCAGTGCCGCCAGCGGGTCTTTCTCCTTGCCCTTGTCAGCTAGTGCCGTGGGACTCAGGTTGAGGATCAAGTAGAGGCTGTTGAGCAGACACCAAGCACCAAGGAGCTGGAAGTTCTGGTAGTTCTGTGGAGATACAGCCAATTAGGAGGTGTCTGGGAGAATGAGGAGGTGGAGCTCCCACATTAGTGCCTTTCTTGGAGTGCTTACCTCCCCTCCCGCTCTGCGGGAATTACTGATGGCCTGACCAATCATGTCATAGATCTCCAGCTGAAGGAAAAGATGTGTGACAATCAGCTGAGCAGCAGCAGATGCTAAGCAGTCGATCAAAACGTAGTAAAATAAACCAGTGAGGAAGAACAGCAACGTCGTGTAGTCTCACATCTTCAGACATGTGAGACTACACGACACACGAGGCTTACGCATTTCTGGACTATGGTAGCAGCATCATTCTCGTAGTCTTCCTCTTTGGAACCAGCGGTGGTGGAGGTGCGGAGCTGTAGACCGCCACCGACGTGCAGGATGGCCATGCAGGTGGCAACGCTCACACCTGTGGGCACCGGCAGCAGGCACAGCAACAAAAGTGTCACTGGCACGGGAAGGTGACAGAGCAGGCCACGGCAACGGAGCATGTGAAGGCACACCCACCGGCATACAGGCAGCTGAGGGCTAACACGGTGACATCCTGCAGTCTGGGAGGTGTGAGCGGCTCCAGTACGGGCAGGGACAGCGTGTCCAAGGCCATCGTCACGTCAATCACGAGGGAGTGGAACCTGCATGGAGAGAGAAGTGGGTGTTGACACAGCCCACCTGCAGGTCGCCCGACACGCAGCCCGCCCGCGGAGTGGCCGACACTGTTCTACCTAGCATGGTGGCTAAAGTGCTTTGAAACCTGGTTATAAAACATTCTTTGGAATGTTAAAATGATGAAGATAATAAAAGAATATACAAATTAAAAAAAATAAAAATTATAAATTGCTCAAAAAAAAAAAAACCATAAGTAACAAAATATTTACTATAAAGGCCATACAACAATAGCACAAAGACTTTTGTGAAATCCAACTCCATGTGAGCACATGGACTTTAGCGCACCAAGTGTGTCCTGGGTGTTTTTCTTATACTTTTCTTGGCAGGACACTGGAATGGGCTGCCAATTCCTTCTCAGGAAGACAAAGCGGTCTACCGTCCCTGTGCTAATCAGACCCAACCCTTAGCTTCCAAAATCAGACAAAAACAGTCATCTTACAGGGAAACAAAACCCACAACCCACCATCACTGACTATGCTGTGAAACATCTCAGAGAACATCCGTTTCTACACAAAATACCGACGTTCATCCCAATACACCTGAAAAGGAGATCAGCACTGCTTCAGGGACGCAAGACAACAATCTCAACTCCCTGACAAAGGGGGGGGGGGGGGTTGCAAAGGTAAAAAAAAAAAAAAAAAAAAACCCCTGACCTGAAGGTATCACCAGGCCGTAATTCACTCACCCATTGCGCACGGCCGTGGCGTCGGCCACAGTGGCAGGCATGATGAAGAAGGAGTTGGCTGACACTGCATCCTGGAAGCGGTTGATGTAGCGTAGAAAGTACGGCAGGTTGAGGCACACGCGCAACAACTTCTCCGAGCCGCCTGGGGGAGGCAGAGGGACATGCGTAAGTGCTGCAACAAGACAGGGCTCCACTGGGACGGCAGCCTTAACACTCACCGAGTTCCTGTAAACTGGACACGTTCTGGGAGATGAAGGCATTCTTCATTTTTGCCTGCGTGGCTTGGTCCACCCTTGTCTGTTCATCGTTTTCATTTTCCGTCTGGAAGAGGAAGAAAATCAGTCCATAACTACCGGTCACCCAGCCATCTTCTTATACAACAAGCTGCCTTAACATCACATTCCAGTGCATCTAATGATGTGTCATCAAAGTCAGTCCTCACTGCCACACCCGGATTGTTCACATCTGGTTCTCAGCGTTAACGTCAACATAACATCTAAATTGGATTTGTACCTGCAAGTGCTGGTCTTATGGATGCCCAGCTTCTAAAAGAGTTTATCAAACCAAAACACTGAGCCAAAATCAACACACATGGAACTGACCCGTGGGTCAAGTGTTTTCAAAAGAGGTGTTATAAAAACATCAAGAGAGGATGAGGTCTCCAGTGGTCAACTAACCTGAAGGTGAGTGCACTGAGAGGCCAGCGAGTTCATGTCAGGGTTGAACACTGATGTCAACTGATTGAAAAAATTCATCTGGACCTCCTTCTGTCGAACCTCAGGGTTCACTGGGGATGGCAGATCCTTCTGGTCCTCCACTAAAAATGGGAACACACACACACAACTATCAGTATCTGTCAATCAAAAGTATGAAAACTGAAAAATGAGATGTCACCTCATGAGAGAGGGACAGGACCCCTGATAATCCAGCGTTAGTGGAAAAGTTTAGCAGAACCTGATCAAACATGGTTCACCACTGGTGCTGCAAACCCACCACTGTCTACAACAGTGAACATCTTAACAGCATATATACTAATCTGACATTCCTGGCATATCTAGGAGAATTACCTTTAGTTCTCCTTTTTTACTGGCACAAATATTACAAGAGATTTCTTTGCGCCAAAATACAAACTAAAATCTGATGAGCACACAAAGTTAGAATTGTAAACGCCCTGAGACATTTTTCAAAACAAAAAAAAAAAAAAAAAAACTTGAAGGTGAACAGTCATTAGTCCTGTTTTACATGAGCTATATTGGGGGGGGGGGGGTCGCCCTTTCATCTTGATTATTTTAAATTTAAAA